>OX376374.1:73724806-73894090 GCA_947369275.1 Nemotelus nigrinus
TGTAGCGAAATTCAAGGATGGGAGAGGCCTTAGCACAACTTAGAACCAGACCGAAGTCCAGAACCAAGAGTGCTAAGGTCGGAAAAGTGGAATGGCTAATGCCATTCAAGAGGCAAAACAAAAAAAAAAAAAAGAATTGCCCCGAGAGCAGGGTGCCCTAGAAATGGCCGTGAAGGCCCCTCGTCCGCATTAGCGGAGCACCCTTTAACCAACCCCGACGGATGCTGGGGTGCCGCTTTGCTAGCTCGCTGCGGCTGGGGTGGGTTCTTTAAACAAAATGGGGTTAGTTTGCTCTCAAGAAAACGGGATGCTACGTATATTCATCCGTCATGAATTGTAGCCGCAAACTGATATGAAAACATATCCAGGGACCAAAAGGGGGCATAGCTCCGTAAAGGAAACCACCCAGGCTCTGCAACATGGGCTGACTAAGCAGACCCAGTGCTCGTGACAACGCACGGAGCCAGAAAATTAAAATTCTACAAAAGGGAAAAAGGAAAAAAATGCTACCTCTCTTTACAAGGAACCCGGGTGAGGCAGACAGCCCCGGGCCCCCGATGGTAGTGGAGCCCTGACCCCGATGGTCTGGGGTCCTCCACCCTCTGACACTGGCCATAAAACTTCAAAAAATTCAAAAATCTAACAAAATTCCGGAAACTACTCGTTTGGCCAGTGTCCCTCCCTTTTAAGATGCTGAAAAATACTGAAAAATTTCACAAAGAAAACTATTTCATTATGGGCCAGCCAGGCCAAGCGCGGACCCTGAAAAGGAGAAAGAACTTCTCGGGCTTTCGCCCAATAAGAAGGCCAGATAGTTAAGATTTTACAAATCCATTATTATTTTCTTTATCTAATGGCTAGTAAATATATTTATATACGTTTAATCTTATATTTAATCACAGATGAATCTTTATTCCAAAAAAAACACTTTTTTTTTCTAGTCATCATATCTGTTTACAAAATTGGCATAAATCGTAAATTTCGCATTTTTATCCCAGTTAATAATTCATGAGTTGAAAAATGGAAAGTTCAATTGAAAATGAGCAAGTAGTTTTTTTTTTTTTCTTTTTGTTTTTTTTTTTTTTTTTTTTTATTAGATCCAAGTGTTAAACTTAAAACCATTCATGGCAATAATGATCATAATAGATGATTGAAATGACATGCTAGTCAGGTCGAACCACTATCAAAAGAAAAAAACATTGAGCTTTCCAAATGATACGTAAATGCATTAATAATGCAGAACAGTGTTTTTTTTTTTTAACCATTTGATTATTAAAGATATGTGTAGTTAAAACGAGAAATTATACATGCCCAATAAAGACAGGATTTATATATACGCAAAAGAAACTAAAAGGGGATATATTTTCTTTGTTTTTATAATACATAAAATCAATTATACGATTCAATTTTAAGTTGCTATATAAAAAAGAGAGACGGTAAGTGCTAATATCTTATTTTAGATTATTTTTTTCTTTTAACAAGTGAAAATTGTTGTCATCTTATTACTAAAGGCCTTGTACATAAGTATTTCTTTTTTTTCTTGTTTTGAAATTCTACTCTTCTTCCTTTTTTTTTCTTCAATATATTCCACCCATAAAGAGGTGGTGGGATCTACAATCATCCAATTTGCATTTGCAGATCATTACGTGAAAATTAACTGGGTTATAACCGCAGATTAGAGGGCAGTCAGTTGACTACTAGTTCAAAATTGTTCCAACAAAGAAAATAACATTCTTTAACTATCTAATTTAAGAAAACCGCAAGCAGGTAATGCCGGGTTCAATTCTTTTTAGGCGAAAATCGTTCATATTTAACTTAGAAAAACATAATCAATCTGCAACTACTCTGCTACAAACAAATGATTGTATCGCTTTGGAAAATTTGATTAAGTTAATGTTTAGTACAGGACGCCATCGGTCGATATTTTGCGTGATGAGTAACTACCATGCACGAGTAGCACGGAATTATAGCAGGACGGGTTGAAGCTTTAATTAGTTGCGCAAAGTTCTGTCGCAAAAGCGCCCTTGCCAACAACATGGCTCTTATAGAACGGTTGGTCAAGAAAAAAAACACGTACCTTGTTTCTTCCCATTACGTCACTAACCTTGTTGACAAACTCTGCACTGCTATGGAGCACGTCGACGCCCAACGAACGAATCCTATACGTCGAAGTAGCACACTGCCACCAGCACAAAACTATCAGGGTTTTGCCAAGGGTTTCCGATCCTGGCCAGCTAAATAGTGGCAAAACAAATCAGCCGGTGGTTTCGCACACACTCTCAATGCCAGACCCGATGACAGCAGCGCTCGTACGAGTTTCCGATCTCCACTTGAAAACTTTCGGTGCCAAACAGCGAATTTCCCATAAATTCCGATTCACTCGTCACCCACACAACAGCAATAGATCATCGTCGCCATCTTGCTCACCGAATAGGGAACTGTACTGTCCGAATATTGCGATATGTCATTTAACGCAATCTCTTAGCATTAACAATTTCGTCTCTGAGCATAGTACTGAGCAGGGAAACATTATTTCACCGACAAAACAAGATTTCATTGTAAGCCCATTTTCTTATGGGGGTTTGAAAATTAATTTTGCTCCGCGGTACGGTAATCAGCTTAATCCCGAAAGAGGTGGTGCATAAAAAAAATCACCTGTCACATTCATTTAGGCACAACTCGTTTGAACATTTTCTTGTGACCTGTTTTGTTGTACTTCCTTAATTATCATTATGTACGATGTTGATGGAATTGCGCAAAAGAATCCATCCAACGACTATTGTAGACAACAACCTGTATTTCTCAAGCACTTAGTCAGTCCATGCGCCCTTGCACGATCCAGTTATTCCGTACGACCCGCCTGCATCTTCTGCATACAACCCCGTCGCTTCAAACTTGCGCTCCTCCACCAATCATTTGTCTTAATCCAGATCTGAGCACTATTTGGGGCGGCATGAATTCACAAAACAACTTCCAAAGCCGAACAGATACTAATCCCCATTACTTTTTTTGTAAATTTACTCCCTCGGGCGAAAGTACGCTTTAACTATAGCAAACTTAATGAACCTACGCGGTAACTCCAACCCAAACTTCAGTCACAATGCCTAAGACTACCGCAGCCATTTACATCTGCTACGTTGAATTTCGTTTCGTCGTTAAGACACATAACTTTGTACAGCAGCAAGATGGCGGCGTGATAAATTCGCGTCACTATCGTCACACAATTACAGTTTCGAGTTGATGTTGGATGCAGATGAATTTTTATGAATCGATAGGGCTCCAAAGTATTTTCATCACGATTTTTATCAGGTAGAATGCAAAAGAGACTCATGCAAGTGAACGCCACAGATATCGACATAGGGTGCCCGCGCCGTCGCTGTGGTATTTTCACCCAATTTAACGTCGCGAAAACATGTCAACTTTTTGCAGCAGCGAATTTCTGCTGGTTTCAGGAAAAACACAATTTCGACATACTCGATGACGCGACCGACCGCCACACTCGCTTTTTGAGTACCACGAGGTAATTCACTAGGGAGGTCTATCAATGGCAACCCCTCTTTGTTAATCAAAAAGGAACAATCCGGCGATTGATTCCGTGGAACTGCCCTGACATCAGCGTTTTGTATCCGCACGGGTTGCAAACTCAGAGACTAAGCGCCCCAAAATCCACACTATTCGTCGCCAGAGTACCGAAACTAACAACTGGGATCTCCTACGCACATCTCCGACCTCCTTCACTCGACCTCCGTCGCCGGCTACGATCTTAACTCGACTGCCACGAGCTTATCAGCTCCAGCTCGCAAATGCCACTTGCACAGCCACGAAGATCTAACGGGATTTTCTTTTGGCTGTGCAAAACAACAATAAGGTCACCCGGGGGACTTGCGGGATTTTGTTTTCGTGCAATTGAAATGTAGTTTCAAATTGCAAAATGTTGTAGCGTCTCCGATCCATACAGTGTGGGTCGGAGATGTGTGACCAGTAATTTTTAAATGAAAAAAATATAAAAATTACTGGATGCTACAACACAGGTCTTTCCACAAGGGCAAGTGCGTGGAAAGAGCTGAAGGATGGATGTAATAAGGGAAATATAATGACGTGAACAGGTGATCATGTCAGTTATTATCCAATCCTTTTAAGAAAGTCGTGAAGAATGTGAACAGAACTAAAAGGGGTAATTTTTTAATGAAGGAAATATCGTGAACAACGTATACTGACTTAATAATGGAAGTATCTTTGGTAGAGGAAATGGTGAACGAGGTGAACATCTCTAGATACTTTTCAATTGAAGCAGGAGTGACACCTGAAATAGGCGCAAATGGACGATCTCCAAATGAAATTTGGAAACAGATCGTGAACTGGTGAACTAGTGGGTATATCACTTAGTGATGTCTTTCGCATGAAAGATGCCCACTGATCGTCCATTTTGATCGGCTAGCTGGTAATAAGCACCGCCGATCTTCTTAATTACCTTACTAGGTAAAAACTTCCGGTCCAGCTTTGCATTGTAGTGCGCGGCTGCGTCACTTTGCCGGAAGTTGCGCCTGTAGACCACTTCGCCAGGCTGGTATGAAACCACCCTGGAACGAAGGTTATAGGCCTTGGCATTGCGAGACTGGGCTTTGGTGGTGAGGTCGCGGATGGACTGGCGTAGGATTGCCAGGTGGTCAGGAGGTGGCAGGGTGGTCTCGGGGTCATCCAAAAGATGCAGTTGCCGCAACAGATGGTAAGTGCGGCCATGGGTGACCATTGGTTGGCCGAAGACTGCCTGATAGGGCGAAGTCCCTATCGTCGCGTGAGGTGCTGAGCGTAGCGCGCAGGTTATCTCTGGGATTTTGGCGTCCCATTCCTTTTGAGCAGGATCAATGTACGAACGGATGGCCGCTAGTATGGAGCGGTTGAGACGTTCCGAGGCATTGGCTTGAGGGGAATATACGGCGGTAAAGGTGTGTCCGACACCGAATTCCTGTAGAAAGGTCCGAAAGATAGACGACCGAAATTGTACACCATTGTCCGACACGATGGTTTCTGGAACTCCGACAAGGTGGAAGATTCTCTTCTTTAAGATGTCCACTACTGCCTTCGCAGTGAATTTTCGAAGCGGCTCGATAAATGGGAACCGCGAGAGATGGTCTAGGATGACGAGGGCTCCTATGTTGCCAGATTTGGACCTAGGGTAGGGGCCTATAATGTCGATATACAAGCGTTGGAATATGCGCTCGGGTACGGACTGAAGCGTCATTGGTGGTCGAAGGGTGTGTGAAGGAGCTTTGGTGGTTTTGCAGATGAGGCATGATCCCACATATTCACTGACTTGAGCGGCCATTCGTGGCCAATAAAACCATTGCCGTAATCGGCCGAGGGTTTTGGCCACGCCACCATGCGCGCTCAAGGGTGGGTCATGAGCTCTCTTCACTAACTCTGCCGTCATTTCTGACGGCACCCACAACTTCCAAGCCAACTGGTCTTGAAGTCCGTTTCCGGTCGCATATTCGGTTCGCTTGTATATGAACCCGTCTACTAATTTTAGGTCCGGCAGTTGGTGTTGTTCTGCCCGGACTTTCGCCGCTAGCTCCAAATAAGAAGCACTTTTGAAATGCGGCGAAGTCAAATCTAGCTCCAATGGAGCCTCCTCGCATTCCGCCGGCGTCAACGCCTCGGCAGAGAACATGCGCGACAAAGAGTCCGGCACTACGTTTTGGCTTCCCTTTCGGTGGGTGATGGTGAAATTGAACCCTTGAAGTTTAAGGGCCCACCGGGCTAAGCGACCATTTAGATCTGGTTGGTGCATTAGCCATTTTAGGGAAGCATGGTCGGTCACGATTTCAAATTCGTGACCTTCCACGTAGGCACGGAACTTTTTGATTGCCAACACCGCTGCCAGACATTCTTGCTCAGTGACGGTGTAATTTCTCTGAGCGGGATTCAATTTGTGGGACATATAGGCGACGGGGGCTTCGTCTCCTTCTTCCGTCCGTTGCACTAGCACGGCACCTACTCCATGTTGACTCGCGTCACATTGGATGGAGAAGGGCTTGTTGAAGTCGGGGCTGTGCAACACTGGAGCCGAAGCAAGGCTCACTTTCAATTGCTTGAAAGCATTTAGCCTCTCGTCGGTCCACACAAATTGAGTCCTCTTCGAAAGCATGTCTGTCAGTGGCGTTGACAAAGACGCATATTCTCTGACGAAGCGTCGATACCAGCCGCAGATTCCCAAAAATCTCCGCAGCTGCTTCGTAGTTGTCGGAAGAGGGAAATCCATAATGGATCTCACCTTGTCGGGGTCTGTACGGATCGTTCCATTACCAACAATGTGGCCAAGATATTTTACCTCGCGCAAGAGGAACTTGCTCTTCTCCACATTGATGGTAAGGCCAGCTTGTCGCAGATGGAATGCGACCTGGTGCAGTACCTTCAGGTGTTCGTCGAAGGCCTCGGTTATCACCAACAAGTCATCCAAGTACACGAATACTTGGTGCTTAAGATGCGGAGGTATCACTTTGTCCATGAGTCGTGACATCGTTTGGGGTGCATTGCACAAACCAAACGGCATCACGACAAAGTGATACAAGGGTCGCCCGGGCACAGTGAAAGCCGTCTTCTCCCTTGACCGTTCCTCCAAAGGAATCTGCCAGAAGGCATCTTTTAGATCCAGGCTCGTAATAAATGTGGCCTTAGGGAGTCTGCTTAAGATGCCGTCTATCAATGGTAAGGGATAGGCGTCTTTCACTGTGACCGAGTTCACCTTTCGCGCATCCAAGCACAGGCGCACCTTGGAGGGCTTGACCACTAGGGTCACTGGCGAGGACCACGCACTCTTGGACTCTTCGATCACGCCCAGCGCGAGCATACGATCTATCTCTTTATATAAGAGCTTTTCGACAGCTGGCGAAACAGAGAAGTGTCTCTGTTTAATCGGTTTCTGATCGCCAGTGTCGATTTCGTGCTCGATCAGCGCTGTTTTTCCCAAACCCTCTACGGCGAACGACGGGAAGCTAGCAATCACAGACGTAAGTCTGTGACGCTGCCCCGGTGAGAGAGGGTGGGCGTGATCGTCGAGTTGTTCGAGGCTACTAGTGGTGTTGACTTGTTGGGATGGCGCAAACAGGTCTGCTGCTAAGGCGAATTGACGCACGAAATCCACTCCCAGATATAAGTTTTGGCTGAGAGTGGGAATTATCCAGAGCGTCAAGGACCTGGTAACTCCCCTGAACGTGATGTCAGCTGACACTCGGCCTACGGCTTGATGTTGTGTGCCGTCTGCAGTCTTCAACCCGAGAGAAGCTCTTTTCCAATGAAAAGCGTTCCTCTCGAGGAATGACTTTGCCAGGTCAGCCGCCATCACGCTCACGGAAGCTCCCGTGTCGATCAAGCCTGCAATTGGTTGGTCGAACAGCAGAACCTGCGCGTATGGACGGACGTCACCTGAAGGCACGTCCATCAAAGTGGCACAGTTAAGCTGGTAACGCCAACGCCGAAAGCGAGAATAGAAAGCTCTCATTCTCAGCGTTGAGCGCTTTGTTTTGGAACGAATAGGTTTTGGTCGTGAAATTTCGGAATTAAAAATTCGGTCTCGGACCGCCGCATATTTCCGCCATCTTAGGTGGTATGGCAGAAAAGCCAATGGTGCGTGTTGTGTTATAGCTGGGGGAAAACTGTCAGGGCCGGTAGGCGCAGATATAGAAACGTTGGAGGCATCGTGAGGGTTGGCGAGAGACTTTTGCCTGTCCTCAGTCCTGTCTATCTGCTGGAATTCGGAGGGGGGTGTGTCCCACTGTTTGGGAGGCTCTTGCTGGAATTCGGCACTCCCGGTTGGCGGTTTTTTGATTGGCATACTGCGCAATGAGGTTTGTAAGTGTTTTCCTTACCGCAACCGTAGCAGAATACACGCCTTTCTTCCAAGCAGTTATCAAATCTGTGTCCCACCTTCCTGCAATTCCAGCAGGTAGGCAGGACTGTCGCAGCACATAGTGTTTCGTCTGCGGGTCTCTCACTCGACCGGCTCCCTAGCTCACCGTCTAACTCAGTCCAATCCGGCGGATCCGTCAGCGCCGACAGATGCCGGCGAGTCCCGAAGACTCTCTCTGGCTGGCCTAGAGCTTTGGCCAATCTCTCCCGCCTTTTAACATGCTCTCGAAGCTGCTGGGTGCTAATGAACTGGCGATCCACCAGCTGCCACTGCAACTCCGGGAGCATATTCCCCTGCACGATATCCAAAAGGTCATTGTCGTGCAGAGGGACTGGAAGGCTACTTGCCATTCGACGGAGATCTCTATAAAATTCATCGAAAGACTCGCCCACTTTCTGTCGTCGCTGGCGGATCCTCCGCATGATTTCGCTATTGGATGCGAAATCTTGGAATTCGCCCCTCATGGCGTCCCTCAGGGAATGCCAGTCGTGGAGCTCTGCTTCTCGATGGTATTGCCAGTACCACTCCTCGGCGACACCTGTCAACAGGCTGTCAATATGTCGGGTGACCGCCCGGAAATCGCCTTGGAGTTGCTGACGTGTCAGTGCATTGACCCGGTAGAGGAAAGTCTCTA
Source organism: Nemotelus nigrinus (assembly GCA_947369275.1). Taxonomy (NCBI): domain Eukaryota; kingdom Metazoa; phylum Arthropoda; class Insecta; order Diptera; family Stratiomyidae; genus Nemotelus; species Nemotelus nigrinus. The sequence continues at coordinate 73,733,350 of OX376374.1, forward strand.
CCGGCATACTTCCTGCCTGGCCGCTGAACGATAAATTCCACCCAGCCATTATTGTAGTGATACGGTCTGGCGTCAGACGCTCGTCTCGGAAGTTTCGAAGCCCTCCGCGAGGTGGTTCATAATTATGGGGATCTCGGTGAGAAAGTGGAGCTTGGTGAGGTGGCCTAGGGAGTGGCACAAAGGAGTTCGCCCTAGGATTGAGTCTGGGCGACTCAACTCTATCGGATGGTGGTGGAAGGCTCCGGTCAAATCCTTGGTTTAATAAGGACTGCATGGTCCGCTGCAGATCCAGAATTTGTTGTTGAAATGTGCTCAGCTCCTCTTGAACAATGGAGCGAACACCAACGGCCGCTGCGGATTCCTCCGAAGTGGGCTGGATGTGCCTTTTTGGATCTGGGGATTTACCCAAACTTTCTTCCCCATTTGGGTCTTCCATCGAGAAGTCCCGAATTCCTTCTTCCTGACGGTCCATACCACGAGTTCTTACTCCTCCTCTACCAGATTTAGGACGAGCGCCTTTTCCGGAGGCTGCTCCTGCCGAAGAGACCTGTACCGCCTCCAGGGGGAGTCTCAACGCTCCACGGCACAGCGGACAATCCTGCCTCGTCTTTAACCACTTTTCGAGACATGGCCCATGAAATTGGTGGCCGCAGGAGGTGGTAGAAGCAGGCCTGTCTGGCGTAAATAGAGCCTGGCAGATGGAGCATTGTTCCTCCACCCGGACACGGGACAGGTCCTCGTTACTCCTTGTGAGTGGCATCTCGTCTTGCGGAAAATATGAAATTCTATAAAAAAAATGAACAATATAAGAGTTGCGTCTGGCAAGAAGCTTAAACTAAAGCAGCGTCAAAACGCTTTGCTTTTCAAGTATCTTACAAACTAAGACGCGCGCGTGATCGCGGCGCGTATTCCAACAAGTGAATATCTCAAATGCACGTCTGCAATGGACGTGTCTAACTATTGTATAATTTTAAGTTCTTCGCACTAAATGCGGATTCAGAGACAAAAATTAATATGTCGTATCAAAATATGGCCCTCTCATTGAGCTGAGCCCGATCCATTCCTCCCCAATTCAGGTCCGCTGGCTGGCTGGCTGTTGATTTCAAAACGCAAGAAAGTGATAATTAGGTTTATAGCTATTGATGGTTTTAATTAAGTGTGAAGTTATATGTAAAATGATTTAAGGATGTGAATCTTTAATGTGAAAAATATGAACGCTTGACAAATTGTACAAAAGTGAAAATTACATTGGGTCGGTTCCGGAAGGGTACCGCCCAGTATGTGGGACTGTTTCTCCCACCCGAAATTCCTCGAAAAGAGAGGAGCAAGGGACCAAAAACAACTATGTTGCCGCTTGACTCAGCTTCAGCAAATGGTTCAAGCTTGGCCAAGCTGCAGGGACGTGTAGGCGGCACCACGCCAACCTCACGTAATCCGCCACAGCCTGAACCAAACCCAAGCCAAAAGCCGAAGCTGGATCAAGACAGCAAGGATATAAAAATTTGGGACAGCTTCCCAACATAAAGTGGGGCAGGGGCCCTTCGGTTGACCGGGACAGGAGCAGCGGTAAACCACCACAACCTGTTATCCGCGGCCAACCTCCAGGTTGCACCCAGAGTCAAAAAAACTCCAAAGACAACACAACAGGAAGCTGCCCAAGAGGTAAGCTAACTAGGAAATGATTTTAAAAGGAAAGGATTGGGAAGGATGTTTGCGGCTATTAGGGAAGAGCGAGCAATGCAGGTCTTAATAAAAGGGGTTTTGTTCTCTCGAACGAAATGAATTGAATCGCAAAGGAGGCGATTCTAAGACCTGCAAGTGAGAATGGAATTATAAGGATTGAAGACGTAAAGTCTTAAGGGGAGTATGAGTCGAAACTCATAAGTTTTTCTCACTTTGGTGTGGGTTGCCCAAAAACAAGTTTCGGGCCCCACGTTGGGCGCCATTTGTAGCGTAAATGAAGGATGGGAGAGGCCTTAGCACAACTTAGAACCAGACCGAAGTCCAGAACCAAGAGTGCTAAGGTCCAGAAGTGGAATTGCTAATGCCATTCAAGAGGCAAAACAAAAAAAAAGAATTGCCCCGAGAGCAGGGTGCCCTAGAAATGGCCGTGAAGGCCCCTCGTCCGCATTAGCGGAGCACCCTTTAACCAACCCCGACGGATGCTGGGGTGCCGCTTTGCTAGCTCGCTGCGGCTGGGGTGGGTTCTTTAAACAAAATGGGGTTAGTTTGCTCTCAAGAAAACGGGATGCTACGTATTATTTCATCCGTCATAATACTGTAGCCGCAAACTGGTATATCAAATACCCAGGGACCAAAAAGGGGGCATAGCTCCGTACAGGAAACCACCCATGGCTCTGCAACATGGGCTGACTAAGCAGACCCAGTGCTCGTGACAACGCACGGAGCCAGAACATTGAAAATCTAAACGGGAAAATAGGAAAAAAAATGCTACCTCTCCTTACAAGGAACCCGGGTGAGGCAGACAGCCCCGGGCCCCCGATGTTAGTGGAGCCCTGACCCCGATGGTCTGGGGTCCTCCACCCTCTGATACTGGCCCCATATCAAAAATTCAAAAATCTAATCAAAAACAAAAAAATGCTGAAACTAACTGTTGGGCCAGTATCCCTCCCTTTTAAGATGCTGTAAAATACTGAAAAATTTCACAAAGAAAACTATTTCATTATGGGCCAGCCAGGCCAAGCGCGGACCCTGAAAAGGAGAAAGAACTTCTCGGGCTTTCGCCCAATAAGAAGGCCAGATAGTTAAGATTTTACAAATCCATTATTATTTTCTTTATCTAATGGCTAGTAAATATATTTATATACGTTTAATCTTATATTTAATCACAGATGAATCTTTATTCCAAAAAAAAACTCTTTTTTTTTTCTAGTCATCATATCTGTTTACAAAATTGGCATAAATCGTAAATTTCGCATTTTTATCCCAGTTAATAATTCATGAGTTGAAAAATGGAAAGTTCAATTGAAAATGAGCAAGTAGTTTTTTTTTTTCTTTTTTTGTTTTTTTTTTTTTTTTTTTTTTTTTTTATTAGATCCAAGTGTTAAACTTAAAACCATTCATGGCAATAATGATCATAATAGATGATTGAAATGACATGCTAGTCAGGTCGAACCACTATCAAAAGAAAAAAACATTGAGCTTTCCAAATGATACGTAAATGCATTAATAATGCAGAACAGTGTTTTTTTTTTTAACCATTTGATTATTAAAGATATGTGTAGTTAAAACGAGAAATTATACATGCCCAATAAAGACAGGATTTATATCGAAGCAAAAGAAACTAAAATGGGATATGTTTTCTTTGTTTTTATAATACATAAAATCAATTATACGATTCAATTTTAAGTTGCTATATAAAAAAGAGAGACGGTAAGTGCTAATATCTTATTTTAGATTATTTTTTTTCTTTTAACAAGTGAAAATTGTTGTCATCTTATTACTAAAGGCCTTGTACATAAGTATTTCTTTTTTTTTTCTTGTTTTGAAATTCTACTCTTCTTCCTTTTTTTTTTTTCTTCAATATATTCCACCCATAAAGAGGTGGTGGGATCTACAATCATCCAATTTGCATTTGCAGATCATTACGTGAAAATTAACTGGGTTATAACCGCAGATTAGAGGGCAGTCAGTTGACTACTAGTTCAAAATTGTTCCAACAAAGAAAATAACATTCTTTAACTATCTAATTTAAGAAAACCGCAAGCAGGTAATGCCGGGTTCAATTCTTTTTAGGCGAAAATCGTTCATATTTAACTTAGAAAAACATAATCAATCTGCAACTACTCTGCTACAAACAAATGATTGTATCGCTTTGGAAAATTTGATTACGTTAATGTTTAGTACAGGACGCCATCGGTCGATATTTTGCGTGATGAGTAACTACCATGCACGAGTAGCACGGAATTATAGCAGGACGGGTTGAAGCTTTAATTAGTTGCGCAAAGTTCTGTCGCAAAAGCGCCCTTGCCAACAACATGGCTCTTATAGAACGGTTGGTCAAGAAAAAAAAACACGTACCTTGTTTCTTCCCATTACGTCACTAACCTTGTTGACAAACTCTGCACTGCTATGGAGCACGTCGACGCCCAACGAACGAATCCTATACGTCGAAGTAGCACACTGCCACCAGCACAAAACTATCAGGGTTTTGCCAAGGGTTTCCGATCCTGGCCAGCTAAATAGTGGCAAAACAAATCAGCCGGTGGTTTCGCACACACTCTCAATGCCAGACCCGATGACAGCAGCGCTCGTACGAGTTTCCGATCTCCACTTGAAAACTTTCGGTGCCAAACAGCGAATTTCCCATAAATTCCGATTCACTCGTCACCCACACAACAGCAATAGATCATCGTCGCCATCTTGCTCACCGAATAGGGAACTGTACTGTCCGAATATTGCGATATGTCATTTAACGCAATCTCTTAGCATTAACAATTTCGTCTCTGAGCATAGTACTGAGCAGGGAAACATTATTTCACCGACAAAACAAGATTTCATTGTAAGCCCATTTTCTTATGGGGGTTTGAAAATTAATTTTGCTCCGCGGTACGGTAATCAGCTTAATCCCGAAAGAGGTGGTGCATAAAAAAAATCACCTGTCACATTCATTTAGGCACAACTCGTTTGAACATTTTCTTGTGACCTGTTTTGTTGTACTTCCTTAATTATCATTATGTACGATGTTGATGGAATTGCGCAAAAGAATCCATCCAACGACTATTGTAGACAACAACCTGTATTTCTCAAGCACTTAGTCAGTCCATGCGCCCTTGCACGATCCAGTTATTCCGTACGACCCGCCTGCATCTTCTGCATACAACCCCGTCGCTTCAAACTTGCGCTCCTCCACCAATCATTTGTCTTAATCCAGATCTGAGCACTATTTGGGGCGGCATGAATTCACAAAACAACTTCCAAAGCCGAACAGATACTAATCCCCATTACTTTTTTTGTAAATTTACTCCCTCGGGCGAAAGTACGCTTTAACTATAGCAAACTTAATGAACCTACGCGGTAACTCCAACCCAAACTTCAGTCACAATGCCTAAGACTACCGCAGCCATTTACATCTGCTACGTTGAATTTCGTTTCGTCGTTAAGACACATAACTTTGTACAGCAGCAAGATGGCGGCGTGATAAATTCGCGTCACTATCGTCACACAATTACAGTTTCGAGTTGATGTTGGATGCAGATGAATTTTTATGAATCGATAGGGCTCCAAAGTATTTTCATCACGATTTTTATCAGGTAGAATGCAAAAGAGACTCATGCAAGTGAACGCCACAGATATCGACATAGGGTGCCCGCGCCGTCGCTGTGGTATTTTCACCCAATTTAACGTCGCGAAAACATGTCAACTTTTTGCAGCAGCGAATTTCTGCTGGTTTCAGGAAAAACACAATTTCGACATACTCGATGACGCGACCGACCGCCACACTCGCTTTTTGAGTACCACGAGGTAATTCACTAGGGAGGTCTATCAATGGCAACCCCTCTTTGTTAATCAAAAAGGAACAATCCGGCGATTGATTCCGTGGAACTGCCCTGACATCAGCGTTTTGTATCCGCACGGGTTGCAAACTCAGAGACTAAGCGCCCCAAAATCCACACTATTCGTCGCCAGAGTACCGAAACTAACAACTGGGATCTCCTACGCACATCTCCGACCTCCTTCACTCGACCTCCGTCGCCGGCTACGATCTTAACTCGACTGCCACGAGCTTATCAGCTCCAGCTCGCAAATGCCACTTGCACAGCCACGAAGATCTAACGGGATTTTCTTTTGGCTGTGCAAAACAACAATAAGGTCACCCGGGGGACTTGCGGGATTTTGTTTTCGTGCAATTGAAATGTAGTTTCAAATTGCAAAATGTTGTAGCGTCTCCGATCCATACAGTGTGGGTCGGAGATGTGTGACCAGTAATTTTTAAATGAAAAAAATATAAAAATTACTGGATGCTACAAGAGTCCAAGATTTGCTTGATATCTTCAATAAGACACCCATGAAATTAACTACAGTGTGCTTATTGTAAAAAGGATAATTCATCTCAATACAAAACGTATCCAAACTGAGCCTTCTAATATACATACATACATTTGGCACTTGGAATTTGCGGTTCTTTTTCGAAGCTTAATCATTCGTTGTGAACTATCTTTCTTTGGTGTTGATGGCACTTTGACCGCAAATAGCTTCGACATTGTCAAATCGTACCTATGCATATTGACATACATGATTCGATCTTAAAAGTGTAACTCTATCGACACATAAGAGCGAACTATCTTTAAATGTATGAATTTTCGGGCAAAATGAAGAATCTGAATGAAATTAACTTGCAAAAAAACAAGACAACAGAAATGGGACTAAATTTACATACATATGTATGCTCGAAATGATAGGTAGACGCGCCTCACTTCACTTTCCATTTGAATGAAAAGCCTGTCTCTTACTATATTCTATTATTCTACTAAAACAACAAGCACTTCGCTGCTCGTCTATGGAAACTATCAAAGAGGAAACTAAAAAGTGCACTTGTGAGGCTTCTTCACCACCTTTCAACTTTTATTTTCACCAGAGTTCAAGCAAAAAACATCCCTTAGTTAGTCGCGTAAGTGCCTTCTAGTGGTAAGTTTAAGAGCGACATATAATCTGAGGTGCCGTGCTTGCTTCAACTGCTAGATTTAGTGAAACTTTCTCGAGAGATAGATAACATAAATTTAATGAATGTGATATGAAAACAGATAATCGTAGTTGTTTGATAGCTAAGAGAACCGCGGATAATTTTAGCCGCCCATCGATCTCTTCGGTCGGTAGTGTTTTGTTGCGACAAATGAAGTGAAAATCAACGAAAAGCCTTAAGGTGAACGTCATGTACTTTACCATGAAGCCTTACATGATTTCGTATTTGCGTTTTATATAATAAACAAATAGTTCGGCACGTGAAATGAAACGGAAACAGCGCCGTTACAGGTGAGATACATGAGAAACGTTGATGTCTGAAAATGCACAGTTATTTGTATCTAACACCGAAACTGTTTCAAATGACCTGATTGAAGCGTATTGCCTGCATTTGGATTCGTTTCAGAACAACGTTCAACTCCCTTCAACTACAAGAGCTAGAACGAGCTTTCCAGCGTACCCATTATCCGGACGTTTTCTTCAGGGAGGAGCTTGCGGTGCGAATCGATTTGACCGAGGCTCGGGTTCAAGTCTGGTTTCAGAACCGAAGAGCTAAATGGCGCAAGCAGGAGAAGAATTTGATCAAGGGCAACGTAGATATGAACGGAGTTAGCTTCGAGACCCAGAATAGTGGACAGCACTCATCTCAGGCAACCGGCAGTGAGTATCTAAGTATGTAACTTTCCATATCCGTTATTTTACATTGTTATTTAAACTTGATTCTAATTGCCCATTAATTTAAGGCGCGGATGATTTCATTACATTTTTCTTCATTTTCTTCCTCTAACTCAAGCAATAACGTTTAATATTTAATATTTAATAAAGAAGCTACCAATTTTAGGATTTTTTATTTAATAGGGCAAACTTTTATGGCTTGAAGTTAAAAATTTAGAAGGGACGAAGTCGACAATTTTAATGCGACAAAAATGTGTGTAGTTGCTTTTCGCGTTGAGATTCACACGCTTGTTTGACTTGAGAAGAGTCACGTAGCTTTTGGTGACGTGGAAATGGTCTTAAGAGCCTTTCATTTCATTTTTCACAACTATTTTTTTTGTAAAACTTGATGCACCACTATTCGATCATACACAAAAACAGCCAAATGCACTAGAGAACATGTCCATGAATATTGGTCCAAAATATTAGAGCGAAAAACATGATGCAGATATATGCAAGCAGCAAAAAAAAAAACAAGAGCCGTTAGCTAGGGTGGTAGGATTGGAAATGACGTTGAGGAGCTTTTACAAGAACGAGTTATTTGTCTATTGCCCAACTCCAACTTGGGTGGCCACGGCCAGCCTGGTTAAAGTTTCCAGTTTAAGGTGCGGAAAACTCGTTCTTTTCCATCTTTTACCATCAGCAGCAATTATAGTGTGAAATACCATTAAAGTTAACGGCAGCCGCCAGATATTAAATCACAAAATATCATGCAACAATCTAAACTTACAATTTTTTACGCTCTTAGATATTTTTAAATACTATTATATTACCAGTTACTCAAAGCCGAAATTCGAAAGACATTTCTGAAATTTGATTTTGGTCGTCGTCGTAGCGCTACAGTTCCTCTCGAGCCTTGGTTTGTTTCATATAACGCCTCCAAGTGTCTCGGTCGAACGACCGATCTTAAACTACAAAGTCCGAGCAGCAATGCGTAATCTTCGTTGAAAGAGTCGGTATCGCGTATCCTGGGTTTTTTAGTGGCCTTGGACGCTAAGCTTTTCGATAGAATACTTTTTTATGTAATTAATGTTCGCCTATTTGCTGCATGTGACCAGTCCATTGCAGCTTCCGCAGTTTGATGGCCGACGGATGTCGTACAACTAGGGAATCCAATCCCGAGATCCGAATCCCGGGATTCCCAACAATTTTTTTAGTCCCGAAAATCCCAGGATTGGTGGTTTATAATCCCGGGATTATAAACCATCAATCCCGGGATTTTCGGGACTAAAAATTGTTCGGGATCCCGGTATTGGATTCCATACGTACAACTCATTATTGTACCTCATTCGCCATTAGCCGCTCGCCTGTTTTGTTCCGGTTTAACCCGTCTTTCCAATGGGTTCAGCATATTTGCGGATGCTTGTGTGAGGATCCATGGTTCACATCCATAGCATGGCATAGGTCTTATTATTGATTTATAGAGGTTGGAGTTTCGTTTTCCTGTGTATACAGCTGGTCTTCAATATCGTCAGAACGTAGTAAAAAGTTTTATTAGCGAGCAATAATCTTCGTTTTACGTCATCAGTTTCGTTGCTTTTGCTGTCAATTTTGTCAATTTTGTGATCAAAAAGTAAAGTGAATTTGCTTATAAAATGCAAATTCTTTATTTATTCTTCCGAATCAATTTCATCCTCTTCAAAGTAATCCCCTTCCGATGGCCTTTTGAGTTTGCTGAATAGCCAGAAGTCGCACGGAGCCAAATCAGGAGCATACGGTAGTTGCGGAACGATGTGAGTCGAGTTTTTTGGCAAAAAAGTCACGAAGAACCAATGCAGTAAGACATGGTGCATTATCGTGATGAAGAAATCAAGAGTTGTTCGCCCATAATTCCGGCCGTTTCAGACGAATAGCTTCACGCAAACTATGCATAACGCTCAAATAATATTCTTTGTTGACAGTTTCGCCCGACGGAAGGAATTCATAGTGCACCACACCACGATAGTAAAAAAAAACTGTCAACATGACCTTGATTTTCGATCGGCTTTGCCGTGGCCTTTTCGGTCTTGCTTCACGTTTTGCTCGATATTCGCTGGATGTGGTTTCAGGGTCGTGTGCGTAAATGCAAGTCTCGTCTCTAGTAGTGATGCATTTCAAGTGGTCCTGATAGTCAGGTACCAAAGTTTCACACACATCAACGCGACGCTTTTTTTTCCAAAAAATTGAGCGATTTTGGCACCAATCGAGACTAGACGCGTTTGAGACACAAAACATCCTTCAAAATGGTTTGGGCTGAGCCAAATGATATTCCAACACTATCAGCAAGGTCTCTTATTGTCAATCGACGATTTTCAAGCACCAAACCCTTGATTTTTTGGACGTGACCCTCGTCGGTAGACGTTGATGGTCGTCCAGAGCGCGGTTCGTCTTCAACGCGTGCTCGGCCCGCTTTGAACTCGTTTTACCATTTATAAACGTTTTTCGTGCCATAGTGTGATCACCAAAGGCCTCCCGCAACATTTCCAACGTGTCCACACAAGAATGTTCGTTCGGCAAACAAAATTTGATGCAAGTTCTTTGATGACCAAAATCACCCATTGTAAAAATCGAAAAATTCACTTTTGTTTGTTTATAAAAACACGTGTAGCTCGGAGATAATTTAACCTTTTGACAAACAGACACTTGGTAAATGTTAAAGACAGTCTTACCAACCTAGGAAAAAAAATTTACCTGCCTTTCTAAAGCGCGGTAGTTTTAAATGGCAATTTCACCTTACTTTTTGATCACTGTAGTATATGTAGCTTCGTCAAATTTTCTAAATTATAAACGTCAAGAGCTATATTTTGCCTATTGGGGCCCTCTTTCTTGTTTTAGCTATGAGTTTAGTTTCGGTCGGGTTGATTTTCAGGCCTACTTATTTTGCTTCCTGGTCAAGTTTAAGCAGGAGTTCTTTGGTGGATGTTGAGAAACATTACAAGATGTTGGTGTCATCCGCATAGGCCATTACTTGTCTGGACTTATATAAAAGTGAACTCCCTGTATCGAAAGACAGCTGTTATCAGTGAACACTTATTGAAGAGCTAAGTTAATTAGCAGAGGGGCCAGCCCATCGCCCTGCTTTAGTCCGACATTTGTGCCAAAGGCGTCAGTCAGATAGTTGCTGATTCTGACTTGTGATGTTTTCGATGTCATTGCCATTTTGTTCCGTCGGGTCGGGCTATCTTTGCTGCGATGCCGAGGTCATTATTTTCCCAAACAACACTCTCGACATCTTAAAAAAAAATACAATGCTAAAAAGAAAATATAAATAAGATAAATGGAGAATGAAGGTAATAAGATAGAGTTAGTTGATGGGAAGTTAGTAGAAAACATAAAAAAAGCAAGCAAAGAAGAAGAAGAAGCTTTTTCGTATTTTAAATATCAATTGAAGTATTTGTTGAAAATAAAAAAAAATGAGAGATACTGCTTCCCAGGCAGCGTCAGAGTGCTGGTATGAGAGATGTATACATTTTAAATGACTTGAATTGAAAAAAAACCTCTAGCGCACCTGAACCGCTAGCAACACTAATGTTCGATGAACAGTAGAAGAATCGTGCAGATTCTGAGTGCATACTCTACCACACGTGCTCCAACCTGTTTCGATTGCAAAATCACTTTTAATCTTAACAATGCATTCAAACTCATAGGGTGGAAAGGACTTCAGGAATTTCAAGATTTAAGAAAACCAAACAAACTTTGAAAGCAGCATAACATAACATAAACAAAGAAAATGCTTAGTGTTTGCAACACTTTACCATCACTGCATCTAAAAGTCTCCCACACAATTGCCTCACGTCAAAATCAAATAACTCTATCAATCTCGATTTTATCCGATGATTTCGTCGAAAGTTACAGGGAAAGAAAGATGTTTAGGGTCAAAAAACGAAAGATGTTTGGAACCAAAAATTTTCTAGAACTTAGAAAATTTAAACATTGCTAACTTATTTTCATTCTAAATGTTCGCGATATGATTACTTAATGTAAGCATTTATTGATACGAAAATAGCCAAACACGCCTCGCGCTGGCAACCCGTTGCTAGCATCAAAGCCAAAAATATATCACATCTCCCTCACATTGAAATCAACCTACTCTGCGAACTTCGTTTTGATCCGAAGACTGCATTGGAAGTTATAGGGGTACAAAGAAATTTAAGGTTACCAATGGCAAAAGTTTTCAACTTTTCGAAAACTTAATATTTGTTGTTTATTGCCACTACAGGATCATTACCGTTTAAAAACTTTACGGTAAAATCGCTTAATAAAGGTATTGCAAATAAATACAGAACCAACAATAGCTGGCAGCCCTAACATGGTTTTTTTGCCAGACTCCTTCTGAATAATGCCTATATTAAGTTCCATATATCATATGAAATTCGTTTTGATTTCATGACTGCACTGGAAGTTATAGGGCAAAAAGTGTTACTTTCCTGAGTGAATTTTCAAAACCCAAGGCACCAAAATTACAATAGCTGGCAGCACCAACCGAATTTTTCGACCAAATTTCTATAATTTCGGCTTTGAACAAGGTTCAGCTACTGTGTCAATTCCATGAAAATCTGGTAACTGAATTCATATGGCACAAAGCAGTTTTTTTTTCTTTATAATTTTTCAAGATGGCACCACTGGCACAGAGTTACGCGCATTTCAAAATCGCTTCTATCAGACCTATACCAATACATTTTGTGAATTTCATTCATATCTGATCATTGGATCGTGAGTTCTCGTGAACAGAAATTTTTTATGCTTAAAATATAGGTAAATTAGAGGAGGGTTACCGTTCTTGTCCAATGTGAAATTTCAAAAATGTTCCATTATTTGCATAGACAAAGCATAAGATTTCTATATTAGTTAGTTTTCATTGTAAAAGACAAAAATTGTTCATTAGAGTCGATGGTTTGAAGGTTTTCACTTTCAATGCCTGCCGTAGCTGCAGGAATGCCAGCACAATCATAAAAAATCACACACGTCTACAACTTAGTAACAACAATATACCCTGTAAGTTTCATAATGATTTAATAATCTGGTCAAAGGTTATCGCAATTCAAAAATTTTTAAATTTTCCCAATTTCATTTCAGGTGCCTAGCGGACACATAGGGTTAAAAATTTCAAAAAAATCATCATATTCACATTAAAATCACGTTCAAAACTCATTCCATTAACTCAATTTTTGCAAAAGTTATATGTTGACAGAAAAATAGGTATATTTAAAATATCACTAAAATGGCCGCCGGCGCCAAAGGGTTAAAGATTATTTATATTTTGTGAGACCTGGCACTATTCTGCATACTCACCAATGTCTCCTGAAAGTTTTAGCTCAATCGAATGGCGCGTTCCTGAGATTATATAAATATATATATATATATATATATATATATATATATATATATATATATATATATATATATATATATATATATATATATATATATATATATATATATATATATATATATATATATATATATATATATATATATTTATATATATATATATATATATATATATATATATATATATATATATATATATATATATATATATATATATATATATATATATATATATATATATATATATATATATATATATATATATATACATGGTTCTAATGTGATTCTTCAGCCTTTGAAAAACTGGATAAGGTCTAGCGTCCTTTTTTATTGAAGATTTCCATAGATAATCTAATAGGAACTTTATGTTTTCTATTCGTTTTAGCAACATCAAGTCTGAGATTATCTTTAAATCTTTCGTGATAGCCGTGATAATCACAGTAACTTATGGGAGATATCGCAGATTTTGTTCTATTATTGAGTATTTTGTATGTCATCTGAGCCTTTTCGATAAATATGATATCCCTTACATTGATTGTCTGTTTGTCTGTATAGTTTGTCAATTGGAGACATTCTATCAAGTCCGTGCATTGCCTTGACCATCCTATTCAATGAATTGAGTCAATATTCATCTCTGAAGTTTGACTCCAATTCAATATACCATAAGTAACCTTAGGCAGTACATGAGAGTTGTTGATCATATTCTATCATATTTCGTGATCATATGTTTTAAACAGTATGTTGCGGACAATACTGGCATATGCTTCTTTAAAGTCTACGAAAATATAGTAGACTTCTCGAGCACTGTTTTCACTGTGAAAAGTTAATCAGTCGTCGATCGTCCAGACCGAAAGCCTTCTTAGAAATACCCAATGATATTGGCAGAGTAGCGTTTAATTGTACTTTCTAGTGTGTGTTTTCAATCGAATTTTATGGGGCATACAAATTACCGATGATATGCCTCTATAATTTTCGCACTGTAGTTTGTCTCCTTTTTTATGGGTAGGGCACGTGGTTGACTTCCACTGCTCCTGTGGTATTTGCTCTTGATCTCACATGTGCTGGATTACTTCATAGTGCAGCTTTCACCACATTTCATCAGTTCAGCTGGAGTTTCGTCGATTTCTATTTATTTGCTGGCTTTTTATGGCCAACGCGACTTTTTATGGCCAACGTGACACATCTATCGGCTCTGTTGTTATTGAACCATATCCAGAACTAAAAGGTTCTTTAATATAGTGAGCTTATCTCTCCTTAATCTGGCTATCTTCAGCGATGATATTGCCGATTTCGCCCTTATGCCTAGTACTATACTCTTCGCGAAACGAATTCAACGGTCAAATCCCATACAAAAGAGCTTTACTAACGAATTGAAAAGCTCTTTTGTTATGGGATTTGACCGTTGAATTCGTTTCGCGAAGAGTATAGTACTAGGCATTACAGAGTGTCGTCTTGGGCTGGTATCCACGGTTTAAATCAACCTTTCACTACTTTGTTAGCTTGTCTAGTATTATTTCCCGCTAGGTTTTCGTCAATGCTTTTCAATTACTCGTCATAATATTTACTTTTCTTACATCTAAAGATCTTATTCGCTACTGTTCGCCCTGGTGTTCTTTTTAGGAACTGTCTGCAGGCCTTATTGTTCCTTTCTAGCACATCCTGGCACTCATCTTCAAACCAGTTATCTCTTTTGCAGAGAGCTTCATACCCAACCACTTGTTCTGCATCCGTTTTGATTGTTGTTTTCATTTCCTGCTAGACCTCGTCAACCGATCTTACTGTATTACTTTGTAAGACGGAGGTAAATTTCATCTCAAGGGGTTTTCGAAGTTTTCTGCTACTGACGCCGTTTGAAGCTTTTTGATGTCGAACTTCCGAAGAGGACTGGTCTTTGTTGCAAACTCCTTTGAAATACGACACCGATATTTAGATTTTGCTAAGTAGTGGTCCGAGTTACAATTCGCTCCTCGAAATTTACAGACGTCAATTATGCTAAAGATCCATTTTCGCGGAATATGGACATGGGCAATTTACAAAGTACTGCCATATTATGATGTGCATGTTCTTTTGTGGATACGTCGGTGTGGGAAGAATATTTACACGAACACAAATTTATGACTATGTTTCTATTACACGCAAAGTCTATTAGGCGTTGGCCATTGTCTTTAGTATCATCGTGAAGAATGTATCCATTTATTCTCCGATGTATTTATTCACTCCCAACCTTAGCATTGAAGTCATCGAGTATTATTTTGGCGCCATTTGAGTGCAATGAGTCGAGTAATCTTTTGATGTGGTTATTTTCCTTCTGCCGGAGCGTGGACGTTTATCAGCCATCAGTGGCGGCTCGTAACCTTATTTTATGGAGGTTCACAAAAAGAAAACACATTTATTGGGCACATGAATATTTACCTTGCACTTTTCTTAAGAGTTGCATCTGTTTTAGTTAATTTGCCGAAACATAGCAAAACTGCTTTAGAATGAGTTTTTAAAAAAATGTTATAAAAAACATAACAGCTTACAAAATTCTTCAAAGGGCGATTTAAAAATCCTTGAACAGTGATATTTTGACGAGACATTTAAGAGATTTGAAACTTATATTTACAGTGAACATTGTATTTTCATCAGTGAGTTTTCATGGTGAGTCTTTACTACGATGGGCTTATCATGGTTTATTACAGCAAAATGGATGCACCGATATCAATAAATTTTATTAAAATTTACAATCAGTCCTAGATACACATAATCCCAGAATTTATAAAAAAAACGGTAAAGCCCTTCTTGTATAAAATTTTTCATATATCCACACACAAACCTTCGGTGATTTAGACTTAATTAAGTGCTCTGACTATTTTTGCACAATCGAACCTGCCAATACATTCAAATGTATATAGTTTTATAGCTCTAACCGTAGTAAAAGGCCAGGAATAGGCGACAAAAGAAATTAAACTCCCAAATCATTTCCAAGCATATACTTTCTTCTAAGACTAATCTTCTAAAATACTGAATATATTTTACTAGTATTTCACAGCAAACATTTCACAAAATTTATTTCTACCTACCACGAATTAAATTCCAAATTTGTCTTGAAATTATAGAGACACAAATAGAGGCAATATAATATTACGCTAGCAAGCATATCATTAATTGTTATTTACGCTGGTTGTGAAATTCAATTACCTTTACTAAGTAAAATTATATCCATGGATATAAGTCGGAGATGTTAAAATTTGTCACAACTAGCATAAATAAAAATGTAATGATTTCCACCTGCAAGTGGTCACGCCAGTCAAGTATGCACTGTGTGCTGGTGTCTGATGAGAGGCAGTGCATACTTTCGAAACCACTTTGTCAAAATAGAATTTTCAATGTAGATTAAAATTTTTAATGTTAATAAAAAGTTGTTCAATTTTAATCATCCCGCAAAAACATTTCCAAAAATGTACTCTTCATAGAAGTATAACGGTACATAACAATTCACTAAAATGCCCGTCGCCGCCAAAGTGTTAAAAATATATTGATTCTAACAAATCATGGACCTACCCGTTATATACATATATGTTCTCCGAAAGTTATATTTCAATCAGATTGGCCCCTCCAGAGATTATCTCCCTTAATCATTTTGTTGATATATATATATATATATATATATATATATATATATATATATATATATATATATATATATATATATATATATATATATATATATGTATATATATGTATATATATATATATATATATATATATATATATATATATATATATATATATATATATATATATATATATATATATATATATATATATATATGATGAATTTTCGGCGAAACTTGTTTAATACTAATTTTCTTCGAAAATCATTAAAAAAATGAATCCGTGTAGCATACTACAGACCGAAATTTAGCTTTTTCCTATGTATTCTCCGGTCAAGTGAAAACTCCGTCAGCGTGCCAGCCCTCTGCTCCAAACCAACTCGCCTACCTACCCAACTAGTAAACAAAACCACCGCTAGTGGCAACGGTATCTTTCATTCGCCTGATTTGACCACGACAGCCAGTCAAGTGACACCAGCAATGCTTAATCGTTCTTTAGGTCATTTTAAACTATATAAAATTTCATTCAAAACATGTTTTCTTTGAGAAATCAAAGATAGAAAAAAATAATTAGAAATTAGGTTCTTAATGTGTTCAAAAGTGTTCAAATGTGTTCAAAAGTTATTTGTTTACTAGAAATCACATAGTATCTATTATAAATAATATAAAACTATTTTTTTCATATTCTTTCAGACAACACGCTGCTTTCGGACCCATCTTTGAACAAACACACTCTCGACTCAGAGTCCAAACTTACGCTAGGTCCACTTTCGCCAAGCCGTTTGTCGCCAAATATATTCCTGAACTTGAATATTGATCATTTGGGAATGGATCGAAATAATATGACATTGGAATGGTCGAGTTTCCCACCGACTACCCTTCAGCCACTGCCCCAACATCCACAGCAATTACACTCACAGCAGCAACAGCAACAACAACAGGACCAAAGTCTTCCTCATCATCAAATGGGCGGTACAAACAGCCTGAATCTGGACAGCTCACCATCTTCCTACGACGAAATTAAGTTCCTCAACGTCGATCAGTTTAGTATGGATACGTTCAAGTCTGATGGCATCCTTAACTTGGATCACGGAATTCTAGATGAAAAACAACAGGGCCTTAGCTTGGATATGCCGTCGTTTTCTATGTCCGAACCTCCAAAGTCCCCGCCACTAATGGACCTGGATAAACCAATTATCAACATTAATGTAGCCGGAATACTTGACTTAGACGATAAATATTAGTTAGCTTAGTTATAAACGACCTTAACAAAAAAATCCGCCCTCGGTTTAGTGCAATTTCAGAAAGTTGTTTTTGTTCGAATTATTGGACACTTATTATCAAAAATAGGTTGTTTTAGTTATCTTTATAATGACTTTATTGCAAACATAGCAAAAATATATAAGAATCTGATAAATCTGATAATTGATAAACTGTGCAATAATCACTAGAATTAATTGAAATATACTATAATACTGAATTTTGAAAATTTGACAATTCTCTTCATTTTCAGTTTTTGCTCTGCAGGACATAAGAAGTATGTTAAATTCTGTTATGGTTTGATTATGATTTGCATTCACACAGTAATTGAAAGTCATCTATAGCTCCGATGTTGAGAATTTAGCCAACGTTGAGGATGATTTTTAAAATTGAATATTCAACACTTCACTAATTTGGTCCTTCGCTCATTGTTTGCTTATGCACAATAAGCAGACAACCAAATCAGAGAAATAATACATCAGACATCTAACATATTATTTCTTCCTCATTCGAGAACTATTGGATCAGTTGCAGGCTGCATGGTATGCATGAATTCAATTGAATTCACTTTGCCCAAAAACTCATATTTATATACTGTAACAATAATAAGACAACAAGAACAATCGCATTGCAAAGCAGCCGGTCAAAGCCCAACTTGCAAAGGAGCTTTTAGCATAAGAGCTTTTTATAGAAAGCTCCAGGCAAGAGTGTACATAAATGGCCATCGCAAGTGCATAACGACACTTCATGCTGCCTTTTCTCTCATCTATTGCGGTGAGAAACTTAGTTCTGACGCATCCTTTGCCTCACTCGTCAAAAGTTCTGTCTCTAGTTTTCGCCAAGAAAATCAATTGCTGACTCTTTCTAGGTTCAGTACACCAAATCCTTCCACTAACCCCCAAGGCCACGGTTCCTTCGTGAATAAGGAAATCCTTCTATCCCTGGTTTCGACCCTCTCCTCTAAAAAATCATCCGGAGTTGACAAAATATCTAATTTTATCCTTAAAAAGCTTCCTATTTGCTTCTTTGAGCACCTGTCCATCCTATTTAATTCCTGTTTAAATATTGGCTATTTTCCCATTGCTTGGAAGCGTGCGAAAATATTTCCTATTCCCAAAGCATCAGGAACTTGCGATGTCCTTAACGCGCGTTCAATCTCTCTTCTCTCAAACGTGGGAAAACTACTTGAAAGGGTTATTCTAAAACACCTTAATAATACCATTGATATCAATCATATAATACCCGAAAGACAATTCGATTTCAAACCCAAACACTCTACAGTGGACGCGCTAATGATTCTCAAATACGCCGTAGAGGAAAGCATGCAAAACAAAAGGGTTTTGGGTGCATGTCTAATTGATCTACAGAAGGCCTTCGACTCCGTTTGGATCGAAGGACTCCTGTTTAAAATGATCAATTTCGGTTTCCCAACTTGGTTAATCAAAATTGTTGATAACTTTCTAAGCGGAAGAAAGGCTTTCGTCACCTTCAATGGGGCTTCCTCTGACGAATTCCAAATTGATTCAGGTGTACCTCAAGGTTCCATTCTCGGACCAATTCTATTTAACGTTTTCACGGCAGACATCCCAGGAATTACATGTGACTCTCCCACAAATGTTTCCATTAATCTTTATGCAGACGATCTTCTGTTCTGGTACTCACATCATAATCCGCGTGTGGTAACAACGGTGTTGCAAAACTACGCAATTCAGCTTGTGGCATACTATGCAAAATGGGGCTTGCAGATAAATGCCAACAAAAGTGAGCTCATATTCTTCAGAGGTTCCCATAAGGATTTCAGGAAAAGAATAAGAGACATAAAGAATTCAAAAATTATTATTAATGGCCAGACAATAACACCTTCACAGACTGTGAAATACCTAGGCATAAAACTAGACCCGCGCTGGAGCCTCAGTCGCCATCTTCAAGCAAGTCTTAACAAAGCTGCTACAGCGTATCATCTCATAGGCTGCATCTTCAAGCCAAATTTCATCATATCTTCTAGAGCTAAAAGCATAGCATATAAGCAGCTAATTAGACCAATCCTTACCTACGGTGCCCCTATCTGGCATCAAGCACCCTCAAGTCAACTTGAGAAGCTGGCACGTTTTGAACGCCGTATTCTCTTTAAGCCCAATGGCCACTATTATGGGAATAGTGTGCTCTATCAAAAATCTAAAGTCAAGCCTCTTTCGTCTCATCTGCTCCAGTTATGTAACAAAGCTATTCGTCGCGCCTCTGAGCATCCAAATCCTATAATTCAATCGCTTCATCCAAGACCTGGATCCTAACGATCATACCCTGACCTCACGAATAGCTCATAGGCAATGAGCTACTCTTTCACTATGCATGAAGTTCATAATGAACATGTTTGTTTGTTTTTTTTATCCATCAAGTCCAAAGCATTTTGTATTCCCTACCTTTCTCATTCTGTGAGACCTCCGCTACACACTAACCGACCTACCTCTAACAATTCTCTCGTTCTTTAAACAGAAATGTAAACTGAGCAATTGAAAAGCTCAGTTAAATTAGATCTTCAAACAACTCAATCCCCACAAGGCAAGAACTTCGAGCCATAAGCCATTATAAGGCACAGCTCATAATATCTCATTCGATTAAGGAAATAGTTTAAGGTAATCTATTTCAAATCCTTCTCCCCCTTTTTACTGGCCCAAAACCTACCTCCACTCAGTAACGACACTTTCCTACGACAGTCGCGCACTTTAGGGTCACTACTGCTCTTGGACATTCCAGTTAACTATCGTGGACGAATTGAAACAAATATTGCTAAACATTTCATTTTTTATTTATAATTTTGAATAGAGAAAGGATTTTCCATTGATTTTGTAGTGTGTTTTGAATAATACAATCAACTTGCCATCGTATCGAATAAGTACACGATCATTTTTCACACAAATAACTTGTAACATTTCTACCTTTTTTGTTTATTTATTTTATACTTTTACTTCACTTGATTTTTCTAAGTTTGGGACTTTGTAGATTGAAAACACTTGATACTGGAACACACTTTACTTTCTCTCTGATCTATCTTCTTGATTTTATATTCTTTTATAGTGTTAGAACTGCTGTGGTTGCAGAAATTGCTAGATGCGATTACTGTAACCTGATCTTTGCGAATTTCACTTTGATCTTAGAAATTTTGATTTGATAAACATATATGCTTATATGAAGGTTGTAGATGAATTTGTTTATATGAAGATTGATTTATTTAAACAAGTATTGAATTGAGATGAATTTGTTTATATGAAGATTGATTTATTTAGGTAGGTAAGGTATTGAATTTCTTCATTCTATCGTTGGGTAAAGATTTAGACCGGATGTCGGTACTTGAGGGTTAGGTGCTGACGGTGCCATAACTTTTCCATACTTTATACATATATGTTTTATAAATATTGTTTTTCATAGAAAGTACTCTATTAATTGGCTACAACTGACACCCAACTTGTGGCCCGGAATATCAGCCTGAGAAGATCAAGCCGAAACGGACCTGCCATGGCGGCCATCAAAATGACGGAGGAGCATCTACAGCAGATTATTGCGGCCCTACGCCCCACTAGCGGTCCACCACCAAGCAACCGCTATGGAAATTTCGCCAATTGGAGCTTCGCTTCAACGGCGAACGGGACCGATCGAAAGTGGACTAGTTTATTGGGACAGGGACAATATATAAGCAGGTGGAAAACATCTCTGATGACAACGCCATATTAGGAATGCCGCTACTTCTCCAGGGAGTCGCATCTATATGGTGGCAAGGAGTTAAGGCGGAAGTCAGCACTTGGGACCAAGTGGTAGCTCTTTTTCAAAAAGCGTTCGCGCCAGCACGGCCAGCATATCAGGTGTACTTGGAACTATTTGAGACCAAGCAACAACACGATATGCCGACCGATCTGTTCATATGCAACAAAAGAGCTCTCTTGGCAGAACTTTCGGGGGATTGTCACAATAAAGAACAGCAGCTGAACTTAATTTTTGGACTCCTGCACTTGAGGATACGACAACACATGCTACGCAATAGCATCCACACATTCGAAGAGTTACTCCAACAAGCACGGCAAATCGAAGAGAACTACGCAGAGAAGACAACACCCATAGAAGCGTATCCCAGAAGTGAGCAGCCTAATGTGACTTTTGCCGCAGTTTCGAACCTACAGCCGACACTTGTTCCAGTTCTACAAATTAGCGTCAACAGCATCATTGGCTGTGTATTCATCGACACAGCAGCAAGAGTTAGTGTCGCAGGAGCCCAGCTCTACAAACAACTACAAGGACAAGGTTGTAAATTTACACCTTACACCACAAACGACATTTTGGGTGACGGCGTTGGCAGAACCCAGGTAGTCCTCTTAGTCAAAGTGGACATTGTTCTGTTCCAACGCACCATTCTGATTCAGTTCATGCTTCTCCCTGAATCTACAGATAATCGCACTCTGCTCGGTGTTGATTTCATAGAAGCTGCTAATATTATTTTCAATATTCCACAGCGGTTCTGGTATTTCGGAGATAACCCAAGTTCTAAGCTTGAAATCTTCCAGAAAGAAAGCCGCAGTGACGAAACCATACAGCCTACGACCGCCACTAATTACACAAGGGATATTAGCGAAGTGGGAATTCTCTCTAAAATGAATACTCATATACCAATAAGCCCCATCAGTGCAACACCAACCCGACGAAGCTCACAACGTTCAAGTGACTCACCAATGTCTCGATTCATACAACAGGTCTCGAAGCCGATCAGCCCAATTGCGAAAGCTCCGAAGCACGCAAAATACGCACCATCCACCATGGACTTAGTTTACTGGAAAGCTGCTGCACCAAGGCGTCTCTTCCTTCAAAACGAAGTCGCACTCGAAATGGCCAGGACTTTTTCGGACGTGGAGATTGCCGAAATCGAAATCAACCAATTGTTTGTTATTATTTTTTTTTTTCCTCCGGTTTTCCTGCACTTTTGCAGAAAAGGTCTTGGCTTCCTGACCAGCAGGCATCAGCCAACGTGTACACGATTAGTAAACTTTCTTCAATTCTTATTGATTTATCTTATTTAATACATATTCTTATATTACATATACTCAGACAGGGCTTGGACAAAACAGGGAAACAAGAAGTCTGGTTGTATTTAATTCTGTGCTTAGTTACAACAATTTCAAAATTATATTTTAATATCGCATCTTCCGAGGAATTCACTAAGTTGCTTCAAATGATTTTTGTTGTGTTTCATGATTAAATCCTTTACATTTCTATTTGCTTTAAACAACTCAAAATCTAATCTGTCCCTTGTATATTCGGTGCATTTAAAAATTCTATGATCCAAATCATCCACTTCACCACATAACTCACAGTTGACATCTTCATGTATTTTTAACCTTACTCTATTCTTATTATTTAGTGCATTATTAACCATTAACCTATTTATTTTTTTTGTTTCTTTAATTCCTAATCCTAGCTCCTTGAACCAAACTTTATTTCTGAAAATTAAATCCGTATTCATCCATAAACATGGTTTTAAGTTTCTTATTTTACTTAAAAATTCACTTTTCCATTCATCACAAATAATCCTATTTATATTATCTAGTATTTCATCAGCCTCATGCTCATAAAATAATTCATTCTCCTCAAGAAATGCACTCTTAGCTAACTCATCAATCTCCTTTGTCTTCAAGTGTCCTGAGTGTCCAGGTATCCACATCACTTTCACTTTTAACTCCCTATTCTCCTTCAAATTGTTTGTTATTAAGAGACGATGAAGCACCCAAACTTTCATCAGAAGATAGGGAGCGGCGTAACGATGTCCTCTTGAGCCATTTGACATTGTTTGAGGCAAACGGCACACCAGGAAGATATATTGAACATTGCATCAATACAGGAGATAGCTCGCCCATCGCATCCACACCATATCGCCTATCTCAACAAAAGAAATAAATACTACGCAAGGAAAACCAGAAGATGGTACACACGGATATACTCGAGGAATGTGAATCCGCATGGACATCACCTGTGGTAATGGCTCCAAAGAAGGATGGAACCATTCGCGTTTGTATAGATGATCGATGACTTAACGCCGTAACAGTACCGAATTCTTACCCACTCTCGAGGATAGATGATTTCTTACATACTACTCCCGGAACTATGTTTATGACGACTATTGATCTTCATGCGGGGTATTGGCAGATTAAATTACGTGACGAAGACCAAGATAAAACAGCGTTCATTGCGCCATTCGGAGACTACAGGTTCAAAAGGATGCCGTTCGGATTGCGAAATGCAGCAGCCACGTTCCCACACATGATGACTCGCATTCAGACGAAGCTCAAACTGGCTCAAACCTTTTCGTACCTAGACGACCTTCTGATTCTATCGAAAAGTTTTGAAGAACATCTACAGCACATAGTTGAAGTTTTTCATGTGCTACAAGAGTTCCAGCTTCGAATCAACAGAAAAAAATGTAATTTTGTTGCCCAAAAATTATCTTTTTAGGACACATACTGCGCGACAAAGGCATATCTGTAAACCCCGAGAAGACAGCAGCGATAAACAACAGACAAGACCCCAGGAACCTAAAGGAACTATTCGCATTCTTGCAAACAGCCTCTTGGTGTCGCCACTTTATCGCCAACTTTGCAGAAATCGCACGACCACTTACACTTCTGACGAAAAAGAAAGCTATATGGGAATGGATGGACAGCCAGCAAACAGAATTCGATGAATTGAAGAGATGTCTCATTTTAGCACCAATTCTACGCCAGGCCGACGAGACCAAGGCTTTTATCTTACGTACTGATGCTAGTAACTACGCCCTGGGAGCAACTTTATTACAAGGGGAGAAGGAAGACGAACGTCCAGTGGAGTATGCTAGTCGACTTCTAACCAGAGCAGACTGTAATTACAATACCACCGAAAAAGAAGCATTGGCAGTGGTATGGAGCGTTTCAAAATTTCGCGGGTATATCGAAGGATCCAAAGTTTTCTTGTCAACTGACCACCAACCCCTACGTTGGCTTATGTCTTTAAAATCACCAACGGGTCGCCTTGACGCTTCAATCTTACGATATCAGTATCACGTATACGCCAGGAAAAGTGAACGTAGTAGCTGATACACTCTCTCGACCCCCAATTGATGAGCCTCCCGTAATAGATGACCTGTCAGCCGCCAGCATTGAAATGGACGTACCACAAAGATCTGGAGAAGACATTCGACTTGCACAGCTGAAAGATACCGACTTAAAGAAGATAATTGACTGCTTTGAGAGTATTCTCTCGAACGAAGACTATGTCCGATGGACTGCAAAGGGTTACTTTACTTGTATTGGAGTTCTTTAAAGGTACGGATCAGAAGAAGAAGGTGAGGAGGCACAGCTTGTCGTTCCAGCGCATGAACAAGGACGAATATTACAGGTGTTACACGACTACCCTACTGCTGTACACTATGGTGCTGACCGTACTTTCCAACGTATCGCCAGGAGCTACTACTGGACGGGAATGCGTGACTACATAATCAAAATACATTCGCTCCTGTGGAGAGTGCCAGCGCTACAAAGCATCAAATACCAAGCCAGTAGGTCTACTACAATCCCATCCAGTCAGCCAGCACTTTGAAGTAATATATATCGACCTACTTGGACCACTACCTGAAACGCCTAGAGGAAATAAATGGATTCTAGCAGTAGTGGTCGTCGCAAGCCACTGGGTCGAAATATTCGCATTAAAGGTAGCAACCGGCACTTCTTGTGCAAAACTTCTGATTGCTGAGATTCTACTTCACTGTGGCATTCCACGTAAGATATAGATAACAACGGAACCCAATTTGTCAGTGCCGTAATGCAGCACATTGTCCATTGTTTCAAGATGGAACAACGTTTCACCCCAGTATACCACCCCCAGGCTAATCCAGTATAGAGAAAGTATCGCGATTTGAAAGTGCAACTTGGAATATTCGTGGACTGCTCACATACCAATTGGGACGAAAAACTGCCGCCATTACAATTCGCGATGAACACTGCTTGGTGTCAAAGTACAAAAGCAACGGCTGCCTACCTTACTTTCGGAAGAGAATTAAGGAGCTCGATCGAAGTCTCTCATATCGCTTCAAATACCAACTTCAATTTCTCCGTATCTCTTGCGCATGTCTGAAGCTTTGCGAATCGCCCAGGAAATAACCGATAAGGAATAAAATCGGCAAAAGAAATACGCAAATAGACATCGAACAGCCACTACGCCATACCAGCGCGGAGATCTCGTGCTAGTATCCACACAAGCTCGAAGTAGTGCAGCTAAGAAGCTTTCATCCAAGTTCTACCCCAAACGTGACGGACCTTACGTTATATTAGCAGCAAAAGGAAGCACCTAGTATGAAGTCGCAAGTGTAGACGATCCAACTACTTTATTAGGTGTATATCACGCATCAGCACTCAAGAAGCTTACTTCTGGATCTGCTGAGCACCCACTCAACAGGAATCGCGGTAATGTATTCTGGCGTAACCAATCAAACAATGCTAGTAATGCGAATTTCCTATTTCCAAAGCTATTTTCCAGCAATTATAAGATATACTCGTATACATGACTTGGAGCATGGGAAATGCTGCAAGGAAGAAAGCTCATATGTTATAAGTCCAAGACTGGCCAATGAACATCACTCGCAGAAACAAGGGGCAACGAGCTTGCGAGCATACATCGGTTATGGGTAGTCTGCTATATGAAGCGGAAAGATGAAAATTTTGGAGCATTTCAAATCATCGCAGGTAAGTAAAATGTATGAAAACAATCCCTCCTAGTAGCAAAGAGCATGCGCTTTTGGAATTTCCAATGGGCGTCACAATCACTCAGCATGCAAAAATCACACATGCGGAGATACGATCGGCCGCCGGCCAAAGCTTTAATTCGTATTTATGCGTATAAATGCGAGAATACTATGTCGTACTTTCCAAAAAGCTCTTATACATAAAGCTATAGAGCTAAAAGCATGAGTTCCCCCTTGTATAAATCTTCCCAGCCTAGGACATGCAATGTTAAAAAGAAACAACATGTAATGGTCCGGTAATGCTTACCGAATATATCCGTAAGCATTATTTTTCCCGTTGGGCAGTCCCTGCTCGACCTCTTCGAACAAGAGGACGTCCGAGGAAGAACAAGAAGCCCTGAAATCCTGTCTCGTTGCTGATTCGTCTGACGGAGCCAGAAGGGGAGGCTGTAAAAATAATAAGACAACTAGAACAATCGCATTGCAAAGCAGCTGGCCAAAACCCAACTTACAAAGGAGCTTTTAGTA
Source organism: Nemotelus nigrinus (assembly GCA_947369275.1). Taxonomy (NCBI): domain Eukaryota; kingdom Metazoa; phylum Arthropoda; class Insecta; order Diptera; family Stratiomyidae; genus Nemotelus; species Nemotelus nigrinus. The sequence goes on from OX376374.1 coordinate 73,760,212, forward strand.
TAAGAGCTTTTTATAGAAAGCTCCAGGCAAGAGTGTACATAAATGGCCATCGCAAGTGCATAACGACACTTCCCTTCGACAGTCGCGCACTTTAGGGTCACGACTGCTCTTGGACATTCCCATACCTTATATATATATATATATATATATATATATATATATATATATATATATATATATATATATATATATATATATATATATATATATATATATATATATATATATATATATATCAGAATAAGCGGGAATGCCGCTATATATATATATATATATATATATATATATATATATATATATATATATATATATATATATATATATATATATATATATATATATATATAAATGTATATATATAAATTTATATAAAGTAATATGAATTTTTGGCGAAAAGAGTTTAATACTAAATTATCTTCGAAAATCAGTGAAAAGGAAATCCGAATGAGAAGTTGGTGAAAATGGCTTGCAAGCGCTTCCAAACGACTACGATAAAATAGCTGCTCAAGCTCAAAAAATGGATTCGACATAGCAGTTGTTTGCAAAGAAGGCCATCAATGATATTATATTGGAGGGTCAAATAGGAGGCGTTACACCGTAATTTGGTGGGAATTCACGCACCACGTGCGCCCACCCCACAGAGTGCACAGTCCCTCCCTGCGATCCCCCTAAATGTCCCTCCATACGGTCAGTTGGAGATTGGGTCTACGAGAGGACCCTCACCGCAAACACACACACAAACATCTATTCGGCTACTTTTCAATGAAGTTTTCAATGAAATTAAGTGATTTTCCAAATTAATGCCAAATAAATCGCTGAATATGAATTTTTTTACCATTATGTATCCCTTAAAGCAGCTGATCAGATCAGTGAAAGTGTCCACAACTATAGCTGTGTTTTTTTGCACACCCGAGCAGATCAAATTTTGTTAAGTATATTGAATACAACAACAACTTAGTGTGCATGCAAAAAAAATGCACCTAATGTGACCAATTGACTTGGTGAAATAGCGGTTAAAAACTTGAGGTCTTCAAAGGTATTTCCGGTTACGAGATATCGCAATCTTATAGACAAACCTTGATTTGCAGGAATAGCATCGCACGTGGTAGTGTCCTGGTTTTCGAGAAGAAGAGTAACCAAAGCAAGGAGCTCATCAAATACTTCACCGTCCATGTGTAGCGAAGTGTGTGAATTGAGGTGGCCTTAGCACAACTCAGAATCAGGCCGAAGTTCAGAACCAAGAGTGCTAAGGTCAAAAAGTGGAATTGCTAATATCATTCAACACTGAAAAAACACATGGCGCCAGGCGCCATAATTTATAGACTTCTGGCGCCATTTACATAGTCGATTTAAGGATAGTAATAAAATATAGCGCCACACGCCATAATACATGGCGAAAAGTACATAGGAGCAGACGCTATGCTTATAGCCCTCCACGCCATACACTATAGTCCTCTACGCCATGTACTATAGTCCTCCACGCCATACACTATAGTCCTCCACGCCATGTACTATAGTCCTCCACGCCATGTATATGGCTTTGAGGACTATATTACATGACTATAGTACATGGCGTGGAGGACTATAGTACATGGCGTTGAGGATTATAGTATATGACGTGGAGGACTATAGTATATGGCGTGGAGGACTATAGTATATGGCGTAGAGGACTATAGTATATGGCGTGGAGGACTATAGTATATGGCGTGGAGGACTATGGTACATGGCGTGGAGGACTATGGTACATGGCGTGGAGGACTATAGTACATGGCGTTGAGGGCTATAAGCATAGCATCTGCTCCTATGTACTATGGCGTGTGGCGCTATATTTTATCACAAATCGACTGAAATTGACTAGGTACATGGTGCCAGAAATCTATAAACTATGGCGTCTGGCGCTATGTGTTTTTTTAGTGCACCAAATATAAATTCCACCAAATATAAATTCTACCAAACATAAATTCGATACAACATACTCACTATTGAATGTTCCTGCTCCAGTGTGAAAATTCACCGGTCATCAAAAATATCGCAGCCAGAACTTCAGTTCAAAATGAGTCAATTATGTAGACCCAAGCTCTAATGTCACTTGCTGACATTTATACCTTCCCTCACACAGCATGGCTGCGAGTTATAATTGGAGTGCATTGAGCCATATTACATGGCTCATGGCACTATGTAATATAGCGTGTGGGCCCATAATTTCTGTGCCATGTAATTATGGCGCTGGGAGCCATACTGCATAGCTCAGGGCACTATGTACATAGCGTGTGGAACCATAAATGCTGCGCCATGTTACATAGGACCACGCGCTATGTAGATTCTGACATTATGGTGCTGGGAGCCATATTGCATAGCTCAGAGTACTATGTACATGGCGTATGGCGCCATAAATAATGCGCTATGTTACATGGCTCTGGGCGCCATGTGGATTTTTTTCAGTGAAGAGGCAAATTTAAAAAAAAAGAATTACCCCGAGAGCAGGGTACCCTAGAAATGGCCGTGAAGGTCCCTTGTCCGCATTAGCGAGTACCCTTTAACCAACCCCAACGGATGCTGGTATGCCGCTTTGCTAGCTCGCTGCGGCTGGGGTGGGATCTTGAAAAATGGAGTTGGTTTGCTCTCAGAAAAACGGGATGCTACGTGTAATTCATCCGTCATTACATTGTAGCCACAAACTGGTATAAGGATATACCCAAGGAAAAAGGGGGCTTAGTTCCGTAAAGGAAACCATCCGTGGCTCTGCAAGATGCGCTGACTAACCAGACCCAGTGCACGTGTCGACGCACGGCGCCAGAAAATTGAAGCTATAGTTGATAATGTTAATGAAGCTATAGTTGATAAGTTGATGATTAGATAGTGTGTCTTGTAAAAAGGAAACGGTGAAGAAATACTGCCTCTCTTTTCGCAGGAACCTGGGTGAGGCAGACAGCCCCGGGCCCCCGATGGTCTGGGGTCCTCTACCCACTGACATTGGCCTTTATATCAGAAAAACGCAAAAATATACTAAAAGGATGGCCACGTTTCACATAATTGAAATAATTCGATGCAAAGTTATAATTTTTCGTTTTAAAAAAAAACTGAACTGATCGCTTGCACTTTCGTTCAAAATCAACAGATTTTAGTAAGGTGTCAGGTTGGCCGCTTTAGAATGGTAATTTTCAAGGGCACGATTCCGATGCATGCCTTATTATGTAAGATTTCGCAACGTACTTACTGCTCGGTGTTCGGATCAGAATCACTTTCCTCGAGTTCTGGTTTATTACGTCCTTTTTTCCCCATGGATTAAAATAATAGCGCATACAACAAAGACTTCAGCATAGATTCCCCGAAACGACCACAATGCGGCTAGCTTTTCTTTCATTCGATTTATATATCTATATTTAAAATATCTATATTTAAAATTTATCTATATTTAAAATGATAAATACAACATTCTTAATATTATTCTCGGCTTCCTGGAGAATACTGGACCAGTCATTGCGTTGGATGTCTTGTTGCCAAGGGACCAAGGGATAAATGGGGCCACTGCTTTGCTTGAAAGAACGATTCTCCATCTGCAAGACCGACGATGCGGAGCCGCCGTCACCTTATTCGTCGAGATACATTTGGTTAGGGGAAAAAAATCGCTCTTTTTTCCAAATCGCTCAATGTGAATGTGGCCGAGCCGGTTCTTAATACGTTATAATGACACACATTGGTGTCTGCAGCTAACACTACCGCAAAAAGGCCACTATTTCAGCGCGTTTACGGAGAAACTCAAGTAAGTTGCCAGCAATACAATCATTATAGCAAAAGTGGCGGTTGCAGTTTTACAGTTTAAAATGAATATGAAAGACTAGTTATGTGAAAAAAATACCAAAATAAATAAATTACTTGAGCTGTTCTCTCCTTTTGCAGCGGGTGCTATCCGAAAACACATTTGTCAGCATGTGGAATGTACCGGTGGACGAAAAGATATACCACATTTGGGCTTTGAAAAACAGTTGCTTTCTTCTCCTTTGCTCGAAAATTCCGCCTGTATACCTTTTTGTATGTGAAGATTAGGTTTTAATTAAAAATAAACACGTCTCGTCGAATTACAACAAAAAAATCTACTTTCGGCATGACTTCATTTATGCACATTTGCGTGCGGAAGCGAGGGTGAAGGGCTCAAATAGTACTCTCAAAACCAAGACAATTACACTCAACAGCAAAATCCTCATTAACGACACCATTGCACAGTAATTACTTTTGTTTGATCAGAAATATAGATCCCCATCTTCACGCATGCATTGAATAATCCGGGAACCGCGAATTTGTCTCCAATGAACCACTATGTCACGCCTGTTACTAGACTCGGCACTTTACACTTAACTATTGAGAATCTTTTGGCTATTTACAGAACTGTTTGCCCATGGCACGGCGTACAGACTCCCTCTTTGTTAATCACAAAAGAAAATGCGACGATTGATTTGCGCAGAACTTCACTGACATCAGGACTTTCATGCACACACGTGTCGCAACTCCTCAAGCAATCCTAGACCAACGCCGGCTACGATCTCGAATCGAACCGCTTTTCATAATTAAAAATGCCGATGGATGTCACCAAATTTCACTTATCACCCAAAAAGCTTTCACAGCTATTCAAAATATAAGTAGGAATTTCAATAAATGAAATCTCTAGATGCTACACATGCGTAAAAAGTTGCGTAAATCGTTCGGTTCATACCCAGCGTGCCAAATTCGGAATTCGGAATTGGTTACGACTATTCCGAAAGTGAGCGAAAGAGATAGAAATATAAAAAGCTCTTGAAATGAATGCAACTTTTGACTGGGGTATTACTGTTCATTATTTTATGAGAAACATTTGAATATTTTTTAAGAATCTCTTCTGAAGTTTGGAAGAAACAAATTTGAAATCAATCGGAATTCGTTGCGAAAATTTCTCTGAGTTCGAACAAATTCCTAACAAAGTGCGAACGAATCTGTGATAGGGAAATTGTTAAGAGTTTTTTACGAAATACATTGGAATTCGCAACAAATTCCGAACCTAATGCCGTTAATGTTTCACCTACTAAAGTAAGTATTAAAACAGTACTTTAGTCGTACAACTGTTTTTCATGCATAAGTGCATAAGTGCCTACAAAGTTTTTTGAAGTTGTGTTGTTTGAGCTGTTAACAGTGTCTATTTTAAAGGTTCGTAATGCTATTCAAATTTGTTATTCTCTTGTAACTTCTCCTTTTTGTATGCAGAAGCTGCTGTGCGAAAATTTCCTTCAAGAAGACGGGACGAGATCGAAGGTTTTTTGAGAAAAGATTTTTTTATAGCAGCAAAGACAAGCTTGGCAAACGGGCGAAAAAAATTGTTATTTAAAGTTTATAATACGAAATAAAACAACAAATAAAAAAAAATTCTATTGGAATTAAAAATTATAAGTCTTTTATTCAATAAATGTTATTAAAATGTATCCAAAAAGTATTGGAAGCATTCTCAAAGAACTAATTGAAACCTGCACAAAAATCTTCAAAAAATTCACAAAAAATTCGTAAAGAATTCGAAATGAATTCGTAAGGAATTCGTAAAGAATTCGCAAAGAATTCGTAAAGAATTCGTAAGGAATTCGCAAATAATTCACAAAAAATTCACAAGGAATTCCGAAAGAATTCGCAATGAATCTTGAAAAAAAGTGAACCATTGTACGAAAGCTTTTCAGGAGCTAAAGAGGGGAAAGTTTGAGCACTTTCGGCGTTTTTGTAACGTTTTCCATATACCGGTCTTAAAGAATTCGTAACGAAAAAGTTTGAGAATCCGAAACTTTTCTGAATTCGTTTCAATTTTCTGAAAGAATTCTCAACGAAATGCCGAATTTGGCACACTGGGTACCCAACGTGCCAAATTCGGAATTCGGAATTGGTTACAACTATTCTGAAAGTGAGGAAAAGAGATAGAAATATAAAAAGCTCTTAAAATAAGTAAAACTATTGACTGGGGTAAGATTGTTCATTATTTTATGAGAAACATATGAATACGAGGGTGGGGTGAAAAGTTTCCGGCCTGACCAAGAGATGGCGCCACTAGGTCTATTTTTGCAGCGGCGTCCTACAGTACCATTCCTTTCAAGCTTGTATGCACAGTTTCAGTCCAATCGCTACGTTAGTTTGCGTTTGAGAGCACTGTGCGCGAGACGCTTCCGTTTTTGCCTTCTTTGGAGTTGGTTCCCCTTTTCCAACCCACTGTTTTGACTGTTCTCTATTTTGAGGAGTGTAATGGTGGACTCAAGTGTCAACAGCAGTTACAAATCGACGCAAAAATTCGTTTGGATTACGCCTATACAGCGACAAATTGGCGGTAGAAATGTTTTTTCGAATCAGTTTTTGGTCGAGCGTTAGCAAACGCGGCACCCACCTTGCGCACAGCTTTTCCATACTCAAATGGCTGTGCAATATATTTCGCACACGTTCAGTTGACATCCCACAGGTCTCAGCTATCTCATGCACTTTCAACCTGCAGTCTTCCAACAATATTTGATGGATTTTCTCAATCATTTCTGAAGTTGTGACCTCAGCGGGCCGTCCTGAGCGAGGTTCGTCAGAGGTGCTCACACGACCCATTTTAAATTCAGAAACCCACTGCATAATAGTTGAATATGATGGGGAGGAGTCTCTTAGTGTTGAATCCATCTCTTCTTTTATTTGTTTTGGTGTAAAACCTTTCAAATAGAAGTTTTTGATGACAGCACGTTTTTCCAATTTTTCCATTTTCGCGAAATCAACGGAAGCGTCTCGCGCACTGTGCTCTTAAACGCAAACTAACGTACTAATATTATGGTACTGTAGGACGCCGCTCCAAAAGTAGACCTAGTGGCGCCATCTCTTGGTCAGGCCGGAAACTTTTCACCCCACCCTCGTATTTGCTATGAATCTCTTCTGAAGTCTGTAAGAAACAAATTTGAAATCATTCGGTATTCGTTGCGAATATTTCACTGAGTTCGAGCGAATTCCGAACAAAGTGCGAACGAATCTACGAGTTTGTTGAGAAATAAGTTAGAATTCATAACAAATTCCGAACTTATCGCGATCAGCGTTCAGTTTAGTAAATAATGTATTAAAACGGTACTTTTGTCGTTGTCATTCGTCATTTAGTCGTTGTCATTGTCATTGTCATTCGTGCATGGACTCGTGCCTGCAAAGTTTCTAAACTGTGTTGTTTGTGTTTTTTTTCAAAGTGGTTTCAAAATATTTACTAAATATTGCCTTAAACTGAAGGCATTTTTATGTGGGAAATACATATTGGCCGAGCCCAGGTGAAATTTGGCGAGCCCGAGTGTGTGGACGGTCCAGACAAGCGACTTTGACAGGGCTCGCCAGCGCTCGTGCGGGTTCCGATCGGAATGGGTTTTGGGGACGAGTCAAGGCGATTCGTGACGAGCTGTCAAATGCCGTCCACATGTTGGCGGTCTCGTCTGACTTCGGCTCGCCTGGCCTCGGCCAATATGTATTTGAAGCATTATAATGCCTGGTGAAGCTGATCACATTTTAAATAACGCTACCTATTAAATAGAAAGCTTGCGTTAGTAGTGGACATAGCATTTGGCTTCAAGCGTTTAGGGTACGTGGTTTTTAATTTATTTTTAAAAATTAACTAGGGAGATTTTTTTGCTACTATCGTTGGACCAGACGTTCATTCTTTTGTAAAAAAGTGTTTCCAAGCAATCATGATTGATGAGGTTGCTGTTCAATTTACATGGATGGGTTTTGGAACAAACATCAAAATTAAAAATTTTACAATCATATCTATTTTTAAAGGTTCGAAATGTTACTCAAGTTTTTTGTTCTCTAGTAACTTCTTCCTTTTGTATTTTAAGCTGCAGTTCGAAATCTTTCGTCAATTAGACCAGACAAGCTGGAATGCTTTTTGAAAAAGATTTTCTATAACACCAAAGGCCGGTTTAACAAGAGTCTGAAAAAAAATGCTATTTAATAGCAATAAATAATATATGTACCTATATATAATAAACAATAAATATCCAATAGAAATAAAAATATTAAGTATTTTAATGAGTATATGTTTTATGTATATATTAAAAAAGTATTGAAAGTGTTCTCAAAGAACAAGAAATACAAGAAAACCTAGAAAAGATTCTACATAAAAAAATTGCAAACGTTTCGCAAAGAATTCGCAAATAATTCTTAAAGAATTCTTACAGAATTCGCAAAGAATTCGAAAAGAATTTGCAAAGAATTCGAAATGAATTCGCAAAAAATTCACAAGGAACTCCCAAAAAATTCGCAATGAATCCTGAAAAAAAATGATCAATGTACAAAAGCTTTTCAAAAGCTAAAGAGGGGAAAGTTTGTGCACTTTCGGCGTTTTTGTAACGTTTTCCATATGCCGGTCTTAAAGAATTCGTAACGAATAAGTTTGAGAATCCGAAACTTTTTTCTGAATGCGCTTCAATTTTCTGAAATAATTCTCAACGAAATGCCGAATTTGGCACACTGGGTGGTGACAGAAAATACTGCATGCATATTTCGACAAGAATTTCGAACGAGGACGGAATCACAATACCAATTTGATGGTTGTGCACTGTCGATTGTGTTTCATGGTGATGGGATTTTGAGGGATTTTGTTAACTGAATCAAATGTGTTGCTTCACATTGATCAGGTGCAGTGGCAGTTCGTGCCTTTAAAACTCGGGGAAGCACAAATATTTTTGCATATTTTTCCAGAATAAACAGGTAGATATTTCAGCGTAGGAAATATATTAAAAGTTGTACTCGATTTCCAATAGTTTGATTCAGTGATTTTTCTACTCACTATGATCATCATCAATCTCATTACTGTTTAAATGAAGCAAGCTATTTCAAAGTACATTTTTTTTAAAATATAAAGTGAAATTTGTGGTCCTGGTCACCATGAATCTATAAAGTACCCTCTTCTCTTCAAATAGTCTAAGTGAGAAAGTGAGAAATACTACCGCAGTAGATTTTCTATGGTGAAATCACATCAATTTCTAAGAAAATGAATTTAAGCTGCGGCATTCAGCTTGAACATAATTCCTCACCCACACAAGGTGGAGTTAGATTTACCCCATAAGACATTGAATCTATTTTTTGTATATGTTAAATAGACCGTACGCAAATGTTTTTTTATTTTTTTTTTATTTTATATAAATAATAAAATACTAAAATATACCAATAAACATTATACGTTAAACGTTAAAAGAAACACAAAACTTTCATACCTCTTCCATAAAATCAGCTTCATGTCTTTAAGTTTGTCTGTCAGATAAACTATATTATCGCGAGCCAAAGAAAACGGGCTGGATTTTTAACAGACTAGATATAGTTTCCTCTTTGCTTTCAAAATTATTGCAGCCTCACTTTTACAGCATCGCAATTTTTTACAACCTGTTTTTGATACATCTCCATCTCAATGTCTTTAAGCTTGTAGGTACTTACATTTTTACGAGAACAGAACGTACAACTTTGTGGGATTCGTTCGTTTGCATGAGTTTGTAACATTTCCAAAATTGAGATGGACCAGCTTAGAGCTGAAAACAATAAGAAAATCACCCTTCCAAGCAGAAAAGCACTTATAACAACATATCCAGCTTCCAACCTCATCCAACAAAATTACTCAATCAACAAGTGAATTTTTATTTTCTTTAGAAACTGGCGTCGATCATTTGCCTTCCAAAACTTTCACAAAATGCATTGATCTTGAGATGCAGCCGTTTCCCCTCCATGCGTTTATAATTAGATATGTACATCGTTCCAAAATACTCTCGGCTAAATAGGTCATCGAACGACCTCACGCCGAGCACAAAGCTCACGTTCTTAAGACATCTTATTGCGCTTGATAAAAGCTTCAAGTATCTGAGACGCCAGACGTAGGAGGCATTTCGTAAAGTCAATGATCGACATGCCGACAGACGCTGACGTTTCAAACCATGCGAAACTGCTTTAACTTGTTCCAAGCAGGCAATTAGTATCGATTGGTCGGTCGTTGCGAATCACTGAGCGTTGTAGACGTTCGATCGGAATCGGTTACAAATTCGCGATAAATTGTGCTCCAGTGTACTAATTCACAAGTGGAAGTTCTAATAAGTAACTCTGTAGTTCTCATCTTTTGATTGACGTGTGAAACGACATAATGGCAAAGAGACAAGTCCTTTTGTCATCTTCATCGCTTTACAAGGATGGCGGTTACCTCGAGCACGTTCGACCACACATCGAAAAACTTCTCACCAAGTAATTATCGCAAATCAATTTTTTATCGTTTATTGCTGTGAAACAATTTAATCAATTCAATTACTTTCGGCTTAGTGTCGAGTGATAAGAGAGTCGTTTGTATCCCATTGTGACCGCTGTTGTTGGCGTGCAATGATTTAGACATGGGCACATATGTTTGTATATAGAAACATATGAAAGTCCGTCTATAACTGAAGATACAGTGCCCTTTTGCTTGCTACCATGGTACGTTCCGCCTTGTTATTCACACGTGCAAGCTAATCAATCTGACTAGACCAGAAGTTCCAAAGTCCCTTAGTCAATTATGGGGTTTCGCAATGCATTGTTGTGTAGTGGGTGGATAACTGATATAGTCCAGTCAACAGCGGTAAAAAAATGAAAAACCGTGGAATTTTGAGAATCAAGGTCGATTTTGCTGAAAATTTGGATTTAAGCTCTACTAACCCTCTTCTTCAAAATCTACCCTGTGCCGAACCGGGCTTTTTATTTTTAAGGGTTAAAACTACCCCTTATTGCAAAAAAATTAAAAAAATAGATTTTAGCATATATTTGGTTAAAATAAAGTTTAAAATATTTATTTGTAGACTACTCGACACTCTCAAACGAATTTTTAACTAATCAGACATATGTAACCCCCGTAAAGCATCCCCTAAGGGGTAGTAACTTTGAAAACTAGTATTAAAAATGTTTTATATAATTTTAAATGATTGAAAATTGTGTCATTAAATTTGAATTATTGTTAGAATGAAATTATTGTTTTAAATACTTCAACCCTAATAAACCACCCCCTGCAAGTATGATATATTAAAAAATATTAAATTTTTTTTTTTTTTAGAATTAGAAATAATTGTAAACTGCATCTATTGAATTGAGAATATTTTATTAAATCAGACAGATGCAACCCCTGAAAATCATCCCCTAAGGGGTAGTAACTTTGAAAACTAGCATTAAAAATGTTTATTATAATTTTAAATGATTGAAAACTGTGTCATTAAATTTGAATTATTGTTAGAATGAAATTATTATTTTAAAAAATACTTCAACCCTTATAAACCACCCCCTGCAAGTATGATATATTAAAAAATATTAAAATTTTTTTTTTTTAATTAGATATAATTGTAAACTGCATTCATTGAATTTATTCATTGAATAATTTATTACCCTGGTAAGTGGACCTTATATTAATAAAATTAATACAGATATTACATTATATTTATAAAAATTAGTAATTGTCGCTGTCGTCGTCTTCTTCGTCTCTTGTTTTCTCATTCTGCTGTTCATCGTCACTCTCGCTATTTTCATTTTCATCCTGATCCAAAATGGGTGCTCTGTTTAAGCATGAATCTTCACTGCAGCCTCTGCACGTAGCATTGCAGAACAGTCCTACTCGTCGACAACCGCACGCTGAGCCACACTCCTTTTTACAACTACAAAATATCATTTGTAAAAGTTCTTCAGGCGCAGGTTGATTAGGGTTTTTGACTGGATGTAACATTCCTTCAATTTTAACCCAACCCCAATCAAGAGGGTTAATATTTTTGTTACCAAGCCATATCTGGACTTGTAAAAATACTCTCTTTATATGCTCATTTAAAGCACCGTAAGCTGTGGTAATAAAATTAAAAAAAAGGCTGCTCAATGCCAAAAAGGGGCCTACAAGAGCATTGTCTAAAATTAACACTTATATTAACGAATTTAATTTGAAATTGTGTAAAATTATTTGTTGTACTTACAGTTTTATTTTTTATTTTCGTTTTATTTTTTTTTCGTAATACAACACTTAATACGCATAAACAAAGATTTTTAACAAAAAATAGAAGAATAAAAAAGCCACGTGTATATTCTTTCGATTCTAACAGTGTACTGCTTACATCAAGAGCAGAAACGAGAAGCATAATTCAAAACATACAAAACAATACATATACATATATATATATATATATATATATATATATGTATATATATATATATATATATATATATATATATATATATATATATATATATATATATATATATCTATATATATATATATATGTATATACATGAACACACATATACCAACACAGATGTAAAAAGACCGGTAAAATACTTTCACAATGTGCCAGCTGTTGCTTGGATGTAGCTCCGCTTCTCTTTCCTTATTTTTAAATGCTCCAATATTCGTGCTGCAAAATTTAAAAAAAAGCAGTTTGTTTTTCGACGATAACTCCTGTATTTTTTAAGCAAAAAACTTTCCAAAAAAGCATTTGGTAGAAAAATGGAAGGGCTTTAACGTTATGTTTATAAAAAAAATTTTCAACCCTTATTTTTGAAAAGAGGTGAGTTCAAAGGGGTTGGGTGTGCCACAATTATTGCATGAATGCAAACTTTGAACCACCATATCTCCTTCAATTTTTATGATAAAAAGATATAAAAAAAACGAAAATTTTCAGTAAAAAAAAAGCTACAATTAATACTTGAAACAAATTTTTGTGTTATGAATACTTTTTGATTTATTTAAGAAAAATGCATTTTTTTTCAAAATTACAAAAATGTCGATTTTCATTTAAACAATAATTTTTTCTAAACTAAGCATTTCAAACCTGTCAAATCATATGGATTATACCAATTATACCTAAATAAAGTTAATTGCAAGTAGGGCGCTATTAATTTCTATTAGGGTTGTAATGACGAGGGTTGATTTCTTGCATTTTTTTTTAAAAAAAAGAAGGATAATCACTTTATTTTGGTCATAAGTCAGTCAATTCTGATGCAAAAGACTTTTATTAGAGCTCATTTGAAATGATTTTTAATTTACTTTAAAAAATGTTTAATGTGTTTTCTCCAAAAATTTCACCATATTCGATATATTTGAGTTTGAAGGTTCTCAATTTCGGGGTTCTTCGAAAATGAGCATCCTTCAAAGAGCAATAACTCAGTCGCTATTAGGTCTACATAAATTTTTCAGGCACGAATTTCTTTGTTTTTTTATAAGCTACAACTTTGTTTAAATATTTTTTTTGGTAAAATTGATATTTTTCGAGTTATTCATGAAAAACGGTTAAAAAAAGGGGTTGTTTTTAACGAAAAATGCACAGTTTCAATCGCTTATAAATCGGGAAGGATCAACTTTACAAACAAACTTTATAGAACAAAAGTTGCTTAGAATTGGTCAATCTATCGACTTTCATGGTTAATTTGATTGAAAAAATGTTCATCCCCTAGATGGGGTGGTTTTCACCCAAAGGGCAAAAGCCCGGTTCGGCACAGGGTAGATTTTGAAGAAGAGGTTTAGTAGAGCTTAAATCCAAATTTTCAAGAAAATCGACCTTGATTCTCAAAATTCCACGGGAAAACGGCTGTTGACTGGACTAATAGTATTCTCCGGCTTTTAATATTCACTAACGAATGCAAGATATCTAGCCATATATTTAAGATTCACTTTCTCTATTGAGCTATTAGCTGGATATTTCTTAATTTGATATAATTGAAATGCTAATGTAGCTGCTGTTTTGCTTCCATTTGCTACCTTCGGAAACTGCCTACCAATGAGAAGTGTTCAAACCATCCTTCAAAACGCGTTCAACATTCTTCTGATGCGTTATAAGCTCCTTTTGTTTCTGTTTCTCAATTGAAAGAATTCTGTTCTTACTCGCGCTAAGCTTTTCAGGTGCATGAGGATGCTTACAGTTGATGGCAGAAGTTATGATCCACTACTGCTACTAATTAACTATTTATGCACATACATACGTGTAGCGTTTCGTAGATTGAATATTCACAAGGCAGATATGGTATGAGTGGTTTACATTGTAGTATGAACAACATGTTTAAAACATGCATGATGAATTTATTGATGATATTACCCTTTGAAACACTATTTTGGTACAGTTTAAAAGGTAAGGGTTATTCAACGGCATGAAAAGTGAAAATTTTAAATATTTTTTTTGACAGCAGATTGATTGATCTTAATAAACAAGTAACACAAAGCTATTATATTACGTTTTAACTTTAATTGATTTTTATTTTAATCAGAAAAATTTATTATAAACCAAGTTATCGCAATATTTGTTGGACCTCGTACTACAAGTCGCGATTTGCGGTGGTCATTATAATATTTCATTGGTTGATCTACAATCAATCAAACAGACAAAAAATATTAGTTTAGTAATTAATCTAGTGCCTGTTCGAAGAGTTTTTCATTTATTTTTGTAAACAACCAAAAATAATTTTCCAAAGAGCAAACCAGTAGCTTATTATTTATAAAAAAATATAAATGTAAGAAACTGTGAAAAAACTGTATAAATTTCAATCAAATCTATCGAGTGGTTTTTGAATTACTGTGGTCACTGTGAACTTTGAAAACATGGTTTCGAGAAAAACTTATTCAAAATTTGACGTTCGATTTATGTTAATTATTTAATTACTTACACCGTTATCTATTCCCGGGCCATATGTTAGTTCATCTGCTGATGGGGAAGCTTCAAGGATATCGATTTCTGTTGCTTACGTTACATTCTGCCTTCCCCAGTCCTCTAATTAGCGGGTTTATCAGCCTCCTTTACACGATGAGCGCTAGTTTTCAGCGTACCGATTAGCATTGGATCCGTAATTTATTCCAAATACAATCATAACAATTAAGAATGCATTAATACATTAAATTTATATTTTATATACATTAAATATACATTATTATTGTATACATTGAATGTGCATTAAATAATCAAGAAGGTTATTAATTTGTGATCACGGTTCCCTTCTTGTCTATAAATCAGCATAGACAACGTATGTATGTCGTTTTTAAAGCTTATAAAGCAGAGAATAATTGATACGGGAAACTCGATCGTTTTGCGGAATAAGCCTTCGAAAGCAGAATAAAATTGAATTGTTTTTGTGGGATGATTAAAATTGAAATTGTTTTTTAACTAAGTGGCTTCGAAAGTATGCACTGATTCTCATCAGACATCAGCTCACAGTGCATACTTGCAGTGGGAGACCATTAATTTTTATTTACGTTAGTTGTAATAAATTTTCACATTCTCGACTTATATCCATCGATATAATTTCCTCATAAGTCAAGTACGCACTGTGAGCTGATGTCTAATGGGAATCAGTGCATACTTTCGAAACCACATAGTTAAAAAAAAAATTTTCAATTTCAATCATCCCACAAAAACAATTCAATCAAGAAGTACTTAGAAATATATTTCAATCCAGTCGAAGCCGGTTATTCGCAGGTGCCAGCAGGTACCTGCCATCCACGGACTGAGGGCTCTCCAGTTATTGTAGGATATCTTGAAAACTATTCATTGGAAGTACTAGAAATTTTTGGATAATATTTACGAGACATCATACTTTAAGAAAAAAAGTCTAGCGGATCAGAACCGCTAGAAAACTAATTTTGAAAGAAATTATCTTTGAGGGATTTAAAAATGTGTGAAGACGTTATACCCTTCTTTGTAGTATCATATCAACCATTTCTTACTCAAAGGAACAAATATCATTTTCTGACAGCATTTCCTATAGCACAAATGATGAAAATATTCAGTGCTGGAAACATTTGTCAATAAATCTACCATAGCATGCTCGTGCTTAATCAACCTATCCTTTGAATTTCGTTTTCATCCAAGGATATCGTCGAAAGTTTCAACGATTAAACTATGTCTGGGATTGCCATCCGAAAAATTTCGAAAACTTGGAAAATTTAAATATCGGTTGCTTATTTTATTGTAAATGCTTTGCTTATGAATACAAAATAGAAGCATCTATTGGTGCAATATTTACGAAATTGTCTGGTGCTGGCAATCATGCGCTAGCACCATGGCTGCTTCAGGTTTTGTTAAACCCACTATATGAATTTCGTTTCGATTGAATCGCTGCGCTGTAAGTTATAGGAGTGAAAGTAATTTTAGGGTTACCACCGCCCAAACTTTTTAAATTTTTGAAACGTAAATATTTTTTGTGAAGTGTCATTGCAGGATCATTCCCATTTGGAAGTTTTATGACAGCATCGCTCGATAAAGAAATACCAATAAATTACGAAATTCATCATAGCTGGCAAACCTTTCACGGCTTTTCGTTTTGATTTCGTCACTGCATCGGAAATTATTGGGAAAAAACCTTTATTTTCGTGAGCAAATTTACAATATTTAGGATACAAAAATTGCCGTAGCTGGCGCCCCTATACTAATTTTTCAACAAAATTTCTATGAAATCTATTTTAGAGTAATGTTCACCTACTGCGTTTGTTAAAATCTGGTGGCTAAATCGGAAGCTATAGGCCAAAAACCAGTTTTTTTTCTCAGCGATTTTTCCAAATTTTTCCACAATGTTGCCCGTATTTCAAAATCACTTCTATCAGACCTGGTCCTAGTTAATACCAGCATGCTCTGCAAATTTCATTATGATCGAATAATCCGGTCGTCAGTTCTCGTGAACAGAACTTTCGAGTGCTGAAAATAGAGGTAATTTGGTGATGGGTTGCCGTTCTTGTGCAAACCGGAATTTTCAAAATTTCAATTTGACATGATGGACAAAAGTCAAAATTTATCAATGATTTGAATTTTTTGTCAAAAATCAAAAATTTTTCAGGAGGTTCAATGATTTGAAGGATTTTTTTTCAGGAGCCTGCCGTAGCTACAGGGTTACCCGCACTATCTTAAAATTCCATGTGTGTTGAATCTTACTCAACATCAATATGCTCTGCAAATTTCACGATGATCCAATGTTTTTGTCAGAAGTAATGACAAATCAAAATTTGAAAAAAACATCGTTGCCTACTTTTAGGCACGCTGCACCCACACGCGGCTCAAAATTTCCAACTTTTTAACATGGACAAGCTTAAAACATAATAAGTTTTCATTCCCAAACATTTATTTCAACAAGAATTTACACTGCTTGGAAATCAAGGAGTACCTCAAAATTCACTTAAACGCTCGCCGCCTCCAAAAGGTTTAGGATATCTGAATTTTAGCAATTTTAGCTACTATATACATCTACGTCCTCCAAAAATTTCAGCTCAATCGGATCGGCCACTCCAGAGATTATCTCTCCTAATCATTTTGTTGATATATATATATATATATATATATATATATATATATATATATATATATATATATATATATATATATATATATATATATATATATATAAAGAAATATGAAAAAAATTGATTTTTAGAAAATCCTGGCTACCGCTAACGCCTTAACAGTCAAGTATGCTCTGTGTGCTGGTGTCTGATGAGAATCAGTGCATACTTTCAAAACCACTTTGTCAAATAAAATTTTCAAAGTAAATACATTTTTTTTTCAATTTTAATCATCCCACAAAAAAACAGTTTCAATAATGATTTGTTAAATTGTTAATAATTTGTCTTCTTATCGGGCGGAAGCCCGTAAAGATTTCGTTCTTTTCAGGGTTCGTGATGGCCTGGCTGGCCTTTGATTAATAGAATTATTGTGCTATTTCTTTTTTTTTTAATATTTAAGAAATCCTAACCCCCCCAAGATCTGGCGTCATGGCCCGAACATCACTAACGGCCTGAGGCTGCCTGCTTCTCCTAGGTTTCCTTGCTATACAGATTTTTTTCTTTAATTTCAGTCCCCCTTTTACAGATACCTAGCAACGTGCTTTGACCCGTCTCGGCTCGGTTTGGCTTGTCAGCCCATACCCAAAAGCTACGTCTGGTCCTTTTTTGACAATTTTTATTGTTAAATTGCGGCTAGTATATGTTCATGACGGACCTTTATCTGGTAACAAGTCCACCCTACTGTTTAAAGACCCACCCCAGCCGCTTAGAGGCAGCAAAGCGGCCCACCAGCATGCGTCGGGGTTGGATTAAATAATCCTCCGCTACTGCGGGCGTTCACGGCCATTTCTAGGGAACCCTGCTCTCGGGGCACTCCTTTTTTTTTATTTGTCTTTTTAATGGTTCGACATCACTCACTTCTTGGCAGGGTCTTGACTTGTCTTCGGATCAGTTGAGGGGCCCTGCCAAGCATCACAAAATTATAAATCGCTTCAATTCAGGATAACAGCTGTACAGCCTGAGTGATGTTAGCGTGTCTCCTATTAAAACTTTTCTTCTTTGTTATTATACAATCGGAAATTAAAAAGCTACCCACATTGTAAAAAAAAATTAGTTCTATCCCAACATCGGACGTAGCGTTGACGTTGCACATGGGCTTTCGCCTAGTGTACGTTAAACATCGATAGGACTATCGATAATATCGATAGTTCAGAACTATCGAAAACCTCGATGTTTTTTTTTTGCAATCGATAGTTTTTGAAAACAGAAAAAAATGCGTAAGGCAACATTTCGATATCATCCCATTTACTGTGATTTCGTGGCTGATTTGGACGGAAAACATGCAATTCCTGACACCAAATACTTCGAAGATGTTAAAACGCGAGTTTAAAATGCCATAAATGCAGTTCAACATATTTCTTTAACTACTGATATGTGGACAAATTCAAACAAAGGGAGAATCCTGATTTTTTTCAATGGCAAAAGTAAGTTGCATATTTATTTTATGCCTGTTTGATGAATACTATCGTTGGTGTAGTTGAAAAGATAAATATTCAAACTCGTTATTTCTAGTTTAGGCGAGAAATACTACACTCAGCAAATGGAACATTTGATCAAAAATAAATGCGATCATCACTGATAATGCTGCTCGCATGTTAATGCAAACAAAACTTCTTCAATTTAATCATATTTCATGCTTCGCGCATACTTTAAATTTGACTGTGTCTGATATTTGTAACACCTGATTGTCATTTTATCACGATAAAGTGCAAAGATATTGATACTTCTTTTCAATCGAGTTCAGTTGTTTCAGACATACTGACAATTGCACAACGACAGCTCTACAAACCTGAACTGAAACTAATTCAGCAGTTCCGTTCTGGTTGGAATAACGCATATGCCAAGATCAAATGTTTTTAAGATATCAGGCAAGAATTGACTTTGAAATTACCCAAATGTGTGAAGGCACCTGAAACGTTACTCGTCGAAGATTGGAATGTGCTGCCGAACACAATTCTGCTATTAGAAGCATTTGATGTGGCTACGACTCTGGCGCAAATTACATTACTCTTTCTTATATAACTCCGTTATTACGAGGACTGACTCTACAATTATCGAAAGTGGGAATTAACATAAAAAACACTGCTGGAAAGATTATTTATAATGCTTTATGCAAGTCAGTGCGGGAACGATTAATACCGTTTGAGAAAAGGGTCCTTATGATGTTAGCCACCACTCTGGATCCAAGGTTCAAAAAATAAAAGAAGACGATGGAAACATAGCTGCCCAATCTCTTCAAATAGAATATACTTCTTTTCTGATGACACAAAAGCCGGAGTCAACTCAGAGTACTTATGAATTTACGGCAACTGCATCTACAAGCAACTGAACTGGTGAAACTGGGGAAATTTACTAACGAAGGAATAGTGCAAAGCAAAAAAATCCAAGGAGTTATTATTTCTACCTGAAGGTCTATTCAAAGACAAAGCTTATAGCTGCCCAAATAATGATGCAATAAAACATATATATATACCAAAACCTGGAGAAACCTCCCAGTGGAAACGACCAAAGTCCCATCGACTACTGGTTAGATTCAAATACTGAGACAAAGAAAATGTTTGCTCTGTAGCATCCATGTATAATTGCGTCTTCTATTCCGAGTGAACGAATTCTTTCGAAAATTAGCGCAATTCACAGTGATCGCAGAAACTTCTTAAAGTCTCAAAGCGTCTCAATGAATTGCTTTCCCTAAATCAAAATGCTCTGCATGTCGGAAATGAATAAAACTTTATATTTCGTTTTTTCTCTATAATAGTAATTTCATTCTTAGTTATTTTTAAAAAAAATAATGAATCCTGGGTGTATCTACTAATTTCGCAAGACACATATACACCATCGATAGTCTATCGATAACCTATCGATAGTTTTTAAAAAAACATCGATATTATCGAAACATCCAACTATCGATGTTTAACGTACACTACTTTCGCCATTGCTCTCAATGTATTCGATGTATTCTAATTTGGCAGAAAATGGAAGCTACAGATGACTTTGTCATTAAGCCATGCGATTAATAACCCCGTGCAGCTTTGGCGGCTGCAAATTACGACGTTGAGCTCGTCAAAGGTTTCTGAAGATTCTAATTGATATTTTTTGTGCGTTTTGACCTTTTTCTATGCTAAGAATGGTTGTTGTATCATGTAGATATTTATTTCTTTATTACTGTTTAATATAAAATACATTTATTGTTTAGCATGTGCCGATAAATGTTTGAGCAATATTCTCTTTCTAACTTCAATTCATTCTAATGAACGCAAAAGGTCTATTGAAATATATTGCAGCACACATAATACGCAATTGAAAATATGTTGTCTTTTTCGCTGCCACTGGTCCTTTGAAAACGTTTTTTCCAATCGTCTCTGCATTACGCCGATGCTACAGTTACAGTTCTAACTCTCATTTCTTTGCGTGAAAAACTAAAGGTATGCTAAATGTTTTATGTCATTGTAACCACAACAGCTATTATATAATAAATGTATGTCAAAATCTCGAATGGTAGTTTATAAATCACTTTTTGAAAAAATTGCAAAAATATCAGCCTATAGTTTTGCCAATGGTAGTTGTAAAGGTAAGTCCTATTTAGGTTTAATCTACGTAACACCATTGATTTATAATCTTGGTTTAATAACGTAATTTAACGTTTGCTTATCTCAGTTAAACCCCCATGGAAACATATTTTTCTTAAGTAATGATTTGTTGAATCGATTATCTAAAGTTGCTTTCGAGTAGGAGCTATAAATCATAGCAAAATTTAATGCCGATATTCGAGCCTAGTATATTAGGTTATTGCCCAATTTAAAATAATCTAATCACGAGAAAAATGTCATGGATACATATGGTCTCGTGTTTTACCGTTCCGAAGAACTACGGTTGATTGTGTATTTGTAACGTTTTTTTTATCACCTTAAGGCATAGTCGAATGATTTTGTCCGTTTAAACCAAATTCTTTATTTTCAAATAAATTCAAGCTGAACATGTTTTTTTACTAATGTTCGAAGAACATTAGTATTAAAATCACTTCGGCCACAAATTCATGTTTATATATATATATATATATATATATATATATATATATATATATATATATATATATATATATATATATATATATATATATATATATATATATATATATATATATATATGACTATATATATATATATATATATATATATATATATATATATATATATATATATATATATATATATATATATATATATATATATATATATATATATATATATATATATATATATATATATATTAAAAGGCACTCAATTAAAGACACTTGTTAATGTTAAAATTGAATAAGTCTTTATTAAGTTCACTCTGATTCTCTATCAATCACTATCACAATTCTACGCAGCCTACTCGTCGCGTCGTTTTCCTGTCTTCTTGTCTTCAATGTATGTGTGCGCGTTGTCAGCCCAGCTTACATGTTTTATCCGCCTCAACATGGACGGTTTGATTACAGCGGCATCTTCAGCAATGTTGGATTCTGGTGCTGTCTTACAGCTCGGCCGACCTGACACTCGATCGACCTCGATCGATAGGTTCTCCAGACTTGTTGCACAAGTGTTTTCAGGTACATCGTCTTCTTCATCTAAATACTCTGGATCCCAGTTGTCCTCCTCCAACCATTCGTTCTGGTATTCTACATCAGCATCTTCATCATTATCTTCAAGAACACTTTGGGTATTGGGCAAGTGCCGGCCTTCAGTTATGTCTTGGTTTTCAGGAATGTCGGGTATAGTAGGTTTCTGAATTAATACAGGGTGCACTTGCCATCTCCTCAGTCTGCCTGCCTCCACCACTCCATCATAAGGTAATTGAGAATTCTGGCAATCCTCAATATCTCGCACAACATACTTATCATTTTCCAAACATTTATAAATTACATAAGGACCTCGGAATTTGGGAATCAGTTTCTTGTTGGTTCCAGCTGTAGTGTCCACATTTCGAAGTACTACATAGTCCCCTTTTTGATACTCCTTGGCTGGTCTACTGTGTCTGTTATGATATTCCTCGTTGTAATTTTGTGACCTTTCAATGGCTTCAGCTGCAGCTCTTCGAATTCGGGGTAAATCCCTATCTTCTGGTTTTATTTGATCTTCCAAGTATTCATCCAGTTCGCTTACTTGTTTTCCCTTCTGGGTGATACCAAACATCAGTTCGCTTGGTGTTTGATTGGTGGCACTGCTAACCGAGTTGTTAATAGCATATTCTACATCAGATAACTTTGCGACCCAATCCGCATGATCAATCTCATCTGTAAGTTTACCCAGCATACTCTTCAGAACTCGGTTTACTCGTTCCACTTGTCCGTTGGCCTGGGGCGAAGCAGTGGCTACTTGAATGTGACTAACATTATTGCTTCCTAAAAAATGCGCAAATTCAAGTGAAGTGAAGCAGGTACCTCTGTCCGAAATTATTCTTCTTGGTCGGCTGTAATACTCGAAGTATCTCTTCAGGGCAGCAATGACTTCTTTGGTGCTGGTGCTGTTGGTCGGATACAACTTAACGTATTTCGTAAATGAATACACCACGACCAATATATGCTTTCTCTTTGATTGTAAGGAGGGCAGTGGGCCAAAATGATCAACATGCAGGGTGTCAAATGGTACCGGTTTCTTCGGAATATTATGGAGGTTACGTTCACTAGTGCTCGCCGGAGAAGTATACATGATACAAGGAATACAATTACGTATGAACTTTTCAATTTTAGATCGCCTTCCGGGAAACCAATATCTTGATTTGATTTTCTGCAACGTCTTCTCCACACTTTGATGACCAACCAGTTCGTGAGAGATTCTAATAACATTGTCCTCCATCTCTGCAGGTACATATAGTAAGGATCTTGGACCCTCCTTTCTGAATACCAGTCCGTCAATTAGTTCATATGGTTCGACTTCTTTATTCTGCAGTTCTTCCTTCAATTGTTTAACAATAACATCTTGTGCTTGGGCTATTTGTAGCCGATGTTCAACGCCTTCTTCAACAGCAGCCGCCACTATTGGCAATCGACTTAAAGCATCTACATGGGGCATGCCTGCCCCCCTGCGGTGTTGGATCTCATAATTATAATTTTCCAACTCTAATGCCCATCTAGCAATCCGTGGATTGATCTGCTTCCGACCCAAAGTTAGCGTTAAAGAGTTACAGTCCGTAATGATTCGGAAAGGTATTCCTTCCAGATAAACCTTGAAACGGCACAAAGCGTATATAATCGCCAGAGTCTCTAACTCAAAACTATGATATCTGGATTCAGCCGCTGAGGCGGAACGGGAGTAATAAGCCACAGGGTGAAACTTCTTGTCAGGCTGTCTCTGTAATAGGACAGCTCCAAATCCTATCGAGCTAGCATCTGTATGCAATTTGGTTTCGAATTCAGGGTTGTAAATAGCCAAAACTGGCGCGTCAATCAGCAGAGACTTCAGTTGTTTGAAAGCAGTGCAGCAGGCTTCAGTAAAATCAAACTTGGCATCCTTGCGTAACAAATTCTGCAGCGGTTTTGCAATCCGGGAGAAATTAGGGACAAATCGTCTGAAGTATGAGAACAGCCCCAGGGTTGACTGCACTTCATGGGTATTCCTAGGTATAGATAGCTTCCGAATGGCGTTCAAATGGGATTGGCTAGGAGTGATTCCTTCTGCAGATACCTTGTACCCTAAAAACTCTACTTCAGTGTACCCCATTCTACATTTCGGCAGGTTTAATTCGAGGCCTCGATGTTTAATACGCCTTAATACTAAGGACAACAGATCACAGTGCTCCTCATAACTTTTAGTAGCCAGCATTATATCATCCATATATACAACGATGCTTCCTTTATCCCTGACCGTTAATTTATTTAGTCCCCTATAATCGATACACATCCGAAGTTTATTATTTTTCTTCCGGACTAAAACAACGGCAGATGCATAGGGAGAATTACTAGGTCTAATGACCCCTTCTTCCATTAAGACGTCAGTAATCTTTCTAACCTCTTTTTTCTCAAGAATAGATAACCTTCTAGGAGAACAATGGAATGGGACTTCCGTCGTCAGGTGAAAATTCATTTCATATTCTAACGGTTCTGCAGCAAATTCGGATTTTGAAATATAATCGGTGGTTACTATGGACATAAGCTTTTTCTGTTCTAACAACGTCAGTTCACAATTTATGTGATATTCACTTTCTGGTTCATCCAATTCAATATTAAATATGTCTGGTAAGGCAGTATAGTGGTTAATTTCTGCGAGTGGAGGTGGTTCTAAAGGCGTTTCGTGAGTGGCAGACTGAGTTGGAAGTGTTTCTCTATAGTTACCCTTTTTAATCAAATCAAATTTAATCAACCCACTCATGACATTTCGTTGAGCACGGAAGGGACCGAATTCAGTGTTCAATGTTTCTCTTATTTTCAGCAGTTGTTCTATGGTATAACTTATTTTCTTGCATTTTACCAAGTGAATATTATTAATTTCTAGAAAATCCCTTCCTAGTATCAATGGAAACAAAGGTTTTTCTTCATCAATTACGTATAGCTTTATAAATTTATTTTCTTCTTTATAATTAATAATCGCTTCGACTGTCCCAAGTATTTCAATTGTATTTCCGCCTAGACCCTTGTACTTCGGCTTTTCCTTGCTAACGATTATCCCAGGAGGCAGTTGTGCATAGCTAATCAAGCTGATCGGGCTACCAGTGTCGAACATAGAGAAAACATTTGTTAACTTCGGGGTTCTTCCGTGCTCAATATTATCAGAAAACAAGACACTTACCCAATTCGATACTGCAAGGCGGCTGTGGCAACTCTTAACGTCTTCATCTTTCGTAGTAGCTAACGATGCACTGGAAGTGGCGTTCTGGAGTCGGTCGGTGGATCTCGCGTTGGGAGTCTTCAATAACTTCCTTGGGTATGGGCACTCGCTGTGATTATGCCCCATTCGCCAACACCTAAAACAGCTTCCGGGATCTCTTTTTTCGAAGGGGCATTGATTCTGGAAGTGTCCCATTCGGGAACAGTTAAAACATCTTATTTCACCTTCTTCCCGCGATGACAGCAGCATTCGGGGTCTCCGTGGCGATGGAGACCTATTTATCCTCGGTCGGACAGCAACAGCAGATGATTGACTTGCATTATGAGTATATCTAGGTTCTCTTCTGAATGTTTCAAGTTGATTTCTAGCAGCAGTGTTGTTCGGCCTATCATCCATTCTTTTCACTGCAATTTCATGCCAATACCGACTAGCTCTACTCTTCAATTCTTCTACGTTTTTGCTTCATTTCAGTACTGAAGCATCGTAGCCGCTTGCTTGTACTGCGCTAATGATAATGTCCACCACTTCAACTTCTTCCAATTTGATTTGGAGGGCATTCAACTGCATCTGCAAAATGAATTTATGCAGAGTCATTTCTTCTGGCCTCCAACGCTGGCTTCTTAAATTTGTATAAATTTCCTGCAGCGTAACGACAGTATTGAATTCTTTCAGAAGTGCCGCCTTTAGATCTTCATAAGTCTCTGCGCGTGACATCTTGAGACATATTTCAGCTGCACCTGTCAGAGACCTTCTAAGATAGACATATCTTCGACTATCTCTAACTCCTGCCAACTTCAGCACTTGCTCAAAATCCTCGAAGAATCTGCAGACGTGCTGATGTGCATTTTCTCCGTCATACTTAGGCAACGCTGCCTGAACATCATTGTAATGAAGCGGCAGTTCTTCTCCCTGTGTACAGCTTGGGCCAACTTCTGGAACTTTTTGTAGGGCAGCGGCGAGCGTCGGAATGGTGAATAATGGATTCTTGGTCATTTGGGCAGCAGTATCTTCATGTTTCAGGGCAGCAGTATTTTCATGCTTCAGGGCAGCAGTATCTTCATGTTTCAGGGCAGCAGTATCTTCATGTTTCAGGGCAGCAGTATCTTCATGTTTCAGGGCAGCAGTATCTTCATGTTTCAGGGCAGCAGTATCTTCATGTTTCAGGGCAGCAGTATCTTCTTGTACCAGTGCAGCAGCTTCTTCACATGTTGGGCCAGCCAGTCCTTCCGTTCTTGCATCTTCTGATTCTGTCAAGAGCTTCTCGACTCTGTTCAGTTCCAATTGTTTTGTTGCTAGTTCCTTTTTTTGTTCTATTATCCTTAGCTGTTTATTTAATAGTTCCTCCTCCTCTTCTAATCGCTTTCGCATTTTTAGTAACGACCATGTCGGGAGATTTGCAGTTTGGAATTGCTGCATATTCCACATCGTTGTTGGATCTAGACTAAATGCTGTCTCAGGCTTCGGCGAAGCAATTATGCTTCTGACTTCATCAGCAGTTTTTAATGCGTCAATTCCAGGCGGCCGTTTCATAAATTCCGTTTTATTTGATTCAGGCTGCAGGTTATTCGGCAATTCATTCGATATAGACAGCGGCATAGTCTTCCCTGGACTGGAGCCTTGCTCTTCGTCGGCCGTCAGCAGTGGATTCATCTCATCCTTCTCTATTGCCGGCTTGCATGACGCCACCAGTTCCTTTGTTCTCGGAACTGGGGCCGCAGCGACTGTCTTCTTGATTGCTCCCTTTTTCGGCGTCTTCTGGACCATTATATTTTGTTTGGTTGGCTCAGACCCCACACCTGAGCTAAAAGGCACTCAATTAAAGACACTTGTTAATGTTAAAATTGAATAAGTCTTTATTAAGTTCACTCTGATTCTCTATCAATCACTATCACAATTCTACGCAGCCTACTCGTCGCGTCGTTTTCCTGTCTTCTTGTCTTCAATGTATGTGTGCGCGTTGTCAGCCCAGCTTACATGTTTTATCCGCCTCAACATGGACGGTTTGATTACAGCGGCATCTTCAGCAATGGTGGATTCTGGTGCTGTCTTACAATATATATATTGTAGTGGAGAATCGGCCTCCGCTACAAACACCGCCGTAACAACACCGCTCTTTAGTGCCAGTGGTGCCAGTAATGCACGGGGTAAAGTCCAACGTGAAGTGGGCTACGTCATTGTGCGTGTGGATCGATGTGGATCAACGCATTCAGTCTTTCTTTGGACTTTACTGTAAAAGCGAAATAATAAAGTGATTGTTAAACTAAAACCAAAGTGTTGAATTCAATTTTCGGCTATTTTCTTATCTCTTACAACTTAGGTGTGGGGTCGGAATCGAAAAGCGATGTCGACCAGAAAGGCAAGCAAGAAGACTTGGCAATTGCCACAAACGAAGAAAAATTGTAGGAAGACGCGTCCATACACGAAGTTCGCGATTGCAAAACACCGCTTTCAGGGAAAGAATGTTCGTCGCCATATTCAGATCTCGATGATCAAAAATGGATTGAGGAAACCTCGGCACAGGAGCTGAAGCACCTGGAGGATAAGCACGCAATAATAGAATGCCGTACGCGTCTTTTAAAAAAGAGACACGAGTTTGCATTGCTTCAGAGGAAGATAATAGAAATGGAGGAGGAGAAAGTCGCTTGGCAAAAGTCCAAGATGGCCGCCAGAGATGCCACCAATACAGACGTCGCCATCAAAGATGCCATTATTGTAGATGCCGATGCTGCCAGTATGATGAGCAGGAGTACTATTGCTGTCACTCCGGATGCCCCGCTTGTAAATAATGTTGTGAATGCCGCCACTATTACTGCTACCATTGAAGCTGCCATCAGCGCGGTCATAGTCGCTAACGCCATTTGCCACTACCGCTGTCACTGCCACCGCCACCACTGCTGTTGCCGCTGACGCCGCCGCCACCACCACCGCCACTGCTGACTCTGCTGCCATCACCGCTGTTGCTGACCCCGTCGGCCCCGTTGCTGACCTCGCCACCACTGCTGTTGCTGCTGACACCGTCGCCACCACCACCGCCACTGCTGACTCTGCTGCCATCATCGCTGTTGCTGACCCCGTCGGCCCCATTGCCGCCGCTGATTTCGTTAATAATACTACTGTCCCCAATACTGCCGCCGACGTCAAGAAGAAAAGTCCGCTCCTACAGTTCCTGAAGCCATTTCGGAGAAAAGAACAGGAGCCATCCGGAAAAATAAGAGTGAAGCTCATTCAACTACTGTTTCGTGTGCGAAGGAAGGAGGACCGTATATGGAAGAAGCAAAAAGATCAGCTGTTGCGCCGAGGATCGAGTATATGGATATTCAACCGGTGTTACCTGTGTTTTCAGGAGAAAGTGCCCAGCAGCCGATTTGGGTTTTCTTCGCTGATTTTATGATATTACGACTATTAATATCGAACTAGTTATTTTGACCAACAAATCTTGCCCCTTACGACCGTTCTCATTTATCCTTCAGTGAAGTGTCTAATAAATATTCTATTAGTGGCATAAAATTATATCGGCGCCAGGTTTGAAGTGCAAACGGGTTTCCTCTCCAATGCTCCTCAGGGACCGGCTGACGCTCCCTAGAAACCACTCTGACTCAGTAATGTCAGTTACCAGTGCCAACCGGTATACGCCGCTTGAAAATCTCGTCGACGACGATGGAGGAACAACTATCAACAGGATCGCAACTCCAAACACTTCACCTAAAAAGGTAAAAGTTATTAGTTTAACTCGTTCTACTTTTCAATAAAAACACAAATTATTTCACTTCAAACTATTTATTATATCTTTCACTAAAAACACGAATCGGCATCTATAGCAGTTCAAGTTCTATCTTCAACTAAACCAGAAAACGATATAACCATCCGTGCATCGCACAACATGCAGCTGTGTAAACATTCATAAATGCAGCTGTGTAAACATTCATAAATTCACTTAGTCCTTTTTATGACACAAAGGATAGACAAGAATGATTCGGGTTTGCATTTGCATTTTCAGCACACACAGTGCGTAATGGAATTTTTCCAACACGCCCCCTCAAAATTGAATCATTTCTTTAATCTTCAAATAAATTTACTTTTTTTTCAAATAAGCAATAAGTCAACACTTGTACTGTACAGATCCCGTTCGTGTTATTTTATCTCTGGGAAACTTAACATGGTCCAACATTTGTTGCAAGAACTAGGAAAACCCAGAAAAACCTAGCTAGACCATCTCTAATTACATTGTTATTGTACATTTACCAAAATCAACAAAGCCATTCTAAATTTAATTATTTCCACATATTATTCCAAACCTAGTCGTGTCCTGAATTCTGTAAAACTTGCTGCAGGTAGTGGTTTCGTTAGAACATCTGCTAATTGATTACCTGTGGGAATATACTCAAATTTTATTGTATTATTTTCAATTTGTTCTCTTGAGAAATGATATTTTATGTCAATGTGTTTAGATCTTTTGTGGCTGGTTGGATTGTATGCTATTCTAATACATCCATTGTTATCTTCATATATTATTATGGGCTGTTCAATATTTATACTTATGCTGGTTGCTAAAGACTTTAACCAAAGTGCTTCTTTCACGGCTTCATAGAGAGCCATATATTCTGCTTCAGTTGATGAGGCTGCAACTGAAGTTTGTTTTTTTTTGTATTCCAACAAATTGTGCTTTGCTCAAAAAGTTTAAATAAGTAACCTGTTGTACTTTTCCGATCAGTTTGATCGCTACCTCCCCAATCAGAATCAACATAGCCTGTTAGAATATTACTGAATTCACCACGCTTGTAAGTCAACTTAATGTTAATTGAACCTTGAAGATACCTTAGTACTCTTTTTAAACATTGCCAAAGTTCTTTATTATTTTTATTTGAGTACCTACTCAGTATATTTACGGCTGTACTCAAATCAGGTCGGGTGCATATCATGATATACATTAAACACCCAATTAGATTTTTACAAGGTGCGTCAAACTTTTCATCAGAATTTAATGCTTCGTAGTCTAGTTTACTTGGAAGCGGCGTGGCAACAGCTTTACACTCATGTATTTTAAATTTGTTTAAAACTGTTTTAATATATGCACTTTGACTTAAAGTTATTTTCCCTTCAATTCTTTCAACCTTGATTCCCAAAAAGAAATTAATTTCTTTTAAATCAGTCATTCGAAATTTATTCATTAAGAAATGCTTGAACTTGTTGATTACGCGAATATCTTTACAAACAACTACAAGATCATCTACATAAAGTAAAACATAAATATTTTCAGAGATATCTCCCTTGTCTAGAATATATATACAACAATCAACTGCTGAATTTCGAAATCCTTTTTCTTTCAATACGGAATCAAATGTCTCAAACCAACATCTTGCTGCTTGCTTCAAACCATAAATAGCTCTATTTAATCTACAAACTGAATTTTTATTACTTTTAACACCTTCCGGCACTTCCATGTAAATTTCCTCTTTTAAAATACCATTAAGAAAGGCCGTTTTTACATCCATATGATGTACCAATAAATTAAATTGGTTTGCGAAAGCAATTATGAATCGAAAACTTGAAATTCTAGCGACTGGAGCAAAAGTTTCATTATAGTCGACTAAGTATTCTTGACTAAAACCACGAGCAACAAGGCGAGCTTTATACTTTAATGGATTTCCAAATTCATCATTTTTAACAGTAAAAACCCATCTACAATCGACAACATTCACATTTTTAGGCCTTGGTACTAAAGTCCAACTCTTATTAATTAAGAGTGAATTGATTTCCTCATTAACAGCTTGCTCCCATTTCTTTTTTTCGCTTCTATTCAACATGTCTTGAAAAGAGTTGGGAACTTCATTAGTTATTGATTGTGCACTCATTAAATAAATGTTATCTACATCAACTTCCTTGTAAGAAATTGGAGGCCGATGCTTAATCCTATCACTCCTTCTAAACTCAGATCCTTCCATTATTTCATTATCACTGTTAGACAATGATTTATTGGGCTCATATTGTATATCTGTTTCATCCACAGATTTATTCATCTTTGGATCTGTCTTAATAACTTTTTCGAACCTTCCATTTTTTTTGTTGCTTTAACTTATCTGATTTATCACTATCAGATTTATTAGACTCTATTATTGATTTTGACTGAATGTCAGATGCATCAATTTCGCTACGAGAATTTCCATAACTATCCTCTTTAAGTCTCATTACTGGTCTAGAAGTCATGTAATTGATCTCATCTACAATTACATCTCTAGCTAAAATAAAGCATTGTTTTTCCACATCCCGCACTTTATAACCATTTGGTTGATACCCAACCAATATACCTTTGAATGATTTTTCATCAAATTTCGTTTTCTTTGTTTTATTATGCACATAGACAGTAGAACCGAAAACTTTTAAAAACTTTAATTTGGGCTTTTTTCCGTGCCAAAGCTCATAAAGAGTTTTATTGCATCTCAGAGCCTTAGTAGAAGTCAAATTAATTAAATGAGTTGCAGTTAACACTGCTTCGCCCCAAAATACTTTATCTAATTTGGCATAACTGATCATCGACCGTGCTTTTTCAGTTATCGTCCTAATCATTCGCTCTGAAACACCATTCAATTGTGGGGTTCGTGGAACTGTTAAATGGAAGCTTATTCCTTTTCTTACACAATAATCCTTTGCTTCATTCGATAAATACTCTCCTCCATTATCAATGTATAAATTCACAACTTTTAAATTAAAGTGAGCCTCACTTTTTGCAACGAAATCTTGAAGCATTATAAAAACATCGGATTTGTGTTTAATTAAATATGTTACACAATAATGTGTAAATTCATCGATAAAAATAACAAAATAATTTTTATCATCTACCGTTGAAGGAGTGATTGGGCCACAGACATCAGAATGCACAATAAATAAAGGCCTTTTAATATAACGTTTGTCTTTAGACTTATTAAAAGGTAATCTTGCTTGTTTACCATTTATGCAAGCTTCACATAAATTATTCGAAGGTAAAATACATTTAATAAGATTGATATCATCAACCATGTTATTATTTTTTAGTTCTAAAAATTTAAATCTACTTATATGACCTAGTCTCTGATGCCATAAATCATACGTATCTTTATTAGCACTACAAATTTTGTAGCTCCGATATGTTTTATTTATATCAGTGACAAAATCAATAGAATTTAAGCTATTATATGTCTTACCTTTCATTATAATTTTACCGTCATTAAATACCTCTACTCCTTCAGCGTTGAACACTACACTCAATCCGGCTTGTTGCATTCTTTTCACGGACAAAAGATTTTGCGGTAGTTCACTTGAAAATAGAACCTCCTCAAGTACTCCTTGGATTCCCATGTTGCTGGTCACATGAATTATCCCTTTCTTAGTTGCCAATATGCAAGTATTGTTCTTTGCAACGTGAATTCGGATCGGTGGATTCAAATCGATGTAGCTTTTAAACCACTTATCGCTATTGATAAGATGATCTGTTGCTCCGGAATCAAGAAGAAATTTAATTCTGCTGTCACTGTCCTCTTTAGTGCTTTCCTTTTCACTTCCAGCCATGAAGGCAAAACTCGATGCATTAGATGTAGACGGCTGGCTCAATTCCACATTGTTACTGAATCTATTCCTTTCATTATACTCCTTATTCTTTTTATAATAGTAACAATTTTTAATGTAGTGCCCATGTCGGCCACAATGATGACATTTAACATCTTTTGAAATTGTTTTACTAGGCTTTTCTTGATTTTTCCTCCATACCTTTTTGTACCTTTCACCATCAAAAGGTTTAATATTTCTTTTTATTCTTAAGTTTTCCATTGTTCTAACAGTCACAGTTTTAATTGAAGTCACACAATCACTATCTCACAAAACAACGTAAACTGGGCACATAACCTATTAGTTTAACTCGTTCTACTTTTCAATAAAAACAAATTATTTCACTTCAAACTATTTATTATATCTTTCACTAAAAACACGAATCGGCATCTATAGCAGTTCAAGTTCTATCTTCAACTAAACCAGAAAACGATATAACCATCCGTGCATCGCACAACATGCAGCTGTGTAAACATTCATAAATGCAGCTGTGTAAACATTCATAAATTCACTTAGTCCTTTTTATGACACAAAGGATAGACAAGAATGATTCGGGTTTGCATTTGCATTTTCAGCACACACAGTGCGTAATGGAATTTTTCCAACAAAAGTTCCCCCGATTGTTATTCCCAAGATAGATCGGGATACTATAAACAAAATAATTGATGCTGTGAATATCACAAGCTATGACATTCAATATAACAGCGTTGGGAAAAAAGTGTTGTTGGATGATATTGATTCTTACGATAAGTTTCGTTCTTATCTTATCGAAAAGAATGTACATTTTTTCACCTACGCGCGGGCTGACCTAAAACCGCAAAAATGTATTCTAAATGGTATCTATAATATGGACTGTACTGATCTCCAAAAGCTCCTAAACGACGAGCACGGCCTGGCATGCATTGACGTCAAGAAAATTCTGATACCCGATGATGCACGCCGTTATAGTGACGAGACACGATTCATCTTATATTTCGCTCATGGCTCAGTAAAATATAATGAACTAATAAAAATACACTCGATCAACCACACTAAAATCAAATGGAGCTTTCAACGAAAGAAATCAGACCATCCGACTCAGTGCAGAAAGTGTCAATCATACGGACATGGGACATCTTTCTGCTTTCTACCATTAAAGTGCTTGATATGCGGCCAGCAGCATGACAAATCGAAGTGTCCAACGAATGACACTTTTCAAATATGTTGCGCTCTTTGTAAGGGGAATCACCTCTCCAACAGCCCTCTTTGCCCCAAACGCAACGAATACCTACAAATCCGCAAGCGATCGTCTCAGCGTTTAACACGTAATCGTGAGTATATATCCGTAAGAATTATTTTTCCCGTTGGGTATATTCGGTAAGCATTTCGCGTAATGCGTGGAAGCATTACCGAACCATTGCATGTTGTTTTCTTTTTAACATTGCATGTCCTAGGCTGGGAAGATTTATACAAGGGGAAACTTATGCTTTTAGCTTTATAGCTTTACGTATAAGAGCTTTTTGGAAAGTACGATATCGTATTCTCGCATTTCCGTCATCTACGGTAAGGCTTAGGCCGGCGGCCGATCGTATCTCTGCATGTGTGGTTATTGCATGCTGAGCGATTGTGACGCTCATTGGAAATTCCAAATGGTCTTGGGAATTGGTACTCTTGTTTTTCATACATTTTACTTACCCGTGATGATTTGAAATGCTCCGAAATTTTCATCTTTCCGCTTTATATAGCAGACTACCCATAGCTGATGTATGTTCGCAAGTTATTTTCCCCTTATTTCTGCGAGTGATGTTCACTGGCCAGTCATGGATTTTTGGAAACATTTTCAGTACCAAGAATGTTTGCTTCTTATATTCCGTCCGGAAAGCATTAAGCCTGAACTATATTACCATGCAGTGCAGTGCAGTAAACTGCAGTCCAGCGTGGTACCGAAGCAGTGCATGCATTGCAAAGCACATTGAAAGCAGTGCAGTGTTCTGACAATGAAAGTCAAATTAATTTGTGGAGTTTTGATATTTAGATTTTCTGCATCTGTTTTTCGTCCATTTACAATTTAATGCCTGGAACGGAATTTCAGCCTCAATTTAAATGGCTTTTGCCCGGTCAACTACTCTCAAACGAATGTCAGCTGATGCAGTCTGCAGCGTTTTTAGAAATTAGCCTAAACGATGCAGTGCAGTCCGCTGCACTGCACTGCTGTTAATGTGAATTGCCACATGCAATTACATGAGTTCTAAATTTCAGTGCACTGCACTGCACTGCATGGCAATGTAATTCAGGCTTTACAGCGATTCCCGTTGCGGTCGGCGACTTATAACATATGAGCTTTCTCCCTTGCAGCATTCTCCATGCTCCAAGTCATGTATACGAGTATATCGTATAATTGCTGGAAAATAGCTTTCTAGCACATTACATTTGCATTACCAGGATTGTTTGATTGATGCATTCTGCCAGAATACATTACGGCGATTCCCGTTGGGCTGATAAGAAACTCTTAGAAACCAAAACACAAGCAGGTTCCCATAGACCAAGAGAAATCGAGAATGGCCTAGAAGCATTTATTTAGAAAACCGGATTGAGTGCGTTTCCTGGCGGCTTGATTTCAAAGCGAATACATTACAGTGCGAGTGATGCTGTTATTAGCGCGATAGTCAAAGTGTGTACACGAGTTTAGTAGAGTGTAAAATAAAGAAATTTAGTTGTAATAATTATTGTTTCGAATAAACATTTCGAATAAAATTCGTATATGGTGAGAATATCGAACCTTCCAAGCGTGTTGTCAGTAGAAAAACACATCAATATTGTTGCACGTTTAAGGTTCGCGGCCTTTGACTTTCTATTTTTATGAAAGAAGTAGAAAAATTAATTATTTTTATTAATATAGAAAAATTAATTATTTTTATTAATCCGAATTACACGCGACCTATCCTGTCAAATTCTCAATTCTCCATCTTCTTTCTTTTGAATTCGCACAGTGTGTCGCGAATTGTAAATCTAATCGCCTTAGCACAACTCAGAACCAGACCGAAGTCCAGAACCAAGAGGTCAAAAAGTGCTAAGGTTCTAAGTGCTAAGTGCTAAGGTTCAAAAAGTGGAATGGCTACTGCCATTCAAGAGGCAAATTCAAAATAAAAAAAAAAGAATTGCCCCGAGAGCAGGGTACCCTAGAAATGGCCGTGAAGACCCCTAGTCCACATTAGCGGTGTACCCTACAACCAACCCCGACGGATGCTGGGGTGCAGCTTTGCTAGCTCGCTGCGGCTGGGGTGGGTCCTTAGAAATAATGGAGTCAGTTGGCTCTCTGAAAACGGGATGCTACCTATAAGTTCATCTGTCATTATAGTGTAGCCGCAAACTGGTATATAAAAAATACACAAGGAAAAAGGGGCATAGGTCCGTAAAGGACACCACCCTTGGCTCTGCAACATGAGCTGACTAAGCAGATCCAGTGCTCGTGACGACACACGGAGCCAGAAGATAAAAATTTGAAGAGGAAATGGGGGAAAACACTGCGTCTCTTCTCAAAGGAACCCGGGTGAGGCAGGCAGCCTCGGGCCCCTGGTGGTGACGGAGCCCTGACCCCGATGGTCTGGGATCCTCCACCCACTGACATTGGCCATGAAATATCAAACAAAAGCTGAAACTAAGCAAAGGCCAATGTCCCTCTGTTATAAAAGCTGAAAGTCAGCAGAACCGGATTCTGCAGTTCGGATGATGCAGTTCGCGGGGTACGCCATACCTGCTGACCCAATGTAGAACGATTTGCTCCGCTACTATGATCACCTCTTGGTTCGGAATGGGGGATACTTCTGACCATATACTGAAGTAATCGGCCACGAACAGAGTATACCGCTTTCACCACTCGGACTCAGGGCAGCGTCCGGCGATGTCCACGACAATTACTTCGAAATGTGCTCTTACGTTGTAGGTTCGCAGTTGTCCTCTTGTTCTTCATTTTGGGCCTTTGACGGAAACGCAGGTGGTACATCTTCGGCACCAATCCTCTACGTCTTTTCGAGCGCGGAGCCAATAGAACCGTTCTCGCGCTTTTGCTAGGGTCTTTTTTAATCCCTGGTGGTCTCTCAACGTTCCTTCGTGCATCTCCTGAAGTACTTCTTTTACTCGGCTTTTCGAACAAAAAATTTGCATCCTGCATGATCCACCGCTTCCTCCTCCACCTCTTCCTACCTCCACCGATTCCCACTTCTGTTTCAGCACGCCATCCTCAATCTGCAAAGAGTTCCATTGGATCCAATAGCTTTTCACGACAGCGGCATGCTTCGACCTATCCTTCCATTCCGGAGGCTTCGTGGACTCCTTCCATACCAGCAATGGCCCAATTTCGTCGTCGGCTAGCTGAGCGTTTCTTATCTCTTCAGATGACCATCCTTTGTGGCTTTCAACCATCAGTAGCCACACCTCCATGCTTTGCTCATTTTCCTCGAGACGGTGGTAATGTCTGCAGTTGGTTGGACTAGGACGACGGGACAACGCATTAGCATTCTCATGTATCTTTCCTCTACGATGGACGATCTCGTAGTCGTAGGACCGCAGTCTTTCGATCCATCCAGCAACTTGCCCTTCAGAATTTTTGATATGTAGCAGCCACCTCAGCGAAGCGTGGTCAGTTCCGAAAACAAATTTTGCCCATTCTTGTGGAAGGGCTTTGTTGCCTCCATTATAGCCAGTAGTTCTCTCCTGGTTACACAGTAGTTCTTTTCGCTCTTTGATAGAGCTCGACTGAAATGCGATATGACTTTTTCTTCGACATTTATTTGCTGGGAAAGCTCTGTACCAATCCGACTAATAATCGCGTCGGTGTCGATAACAAACATCTTCCCTGGCTTCGGATATGCCAGCACAGGAGCTTCGCACAGCTTCATCTTTAGTGTCCCAAAGGCCTCCTGACACTCTTGATTCCAGGCAAAGGGGCGGTTTTTCTCGGTCAGCTGATGTAGGCACTTTGCTATTCCGCCAAAGTCGTTAACGAACCTACGTGTACCAAGTATTTTACTTCAGCTGCAAAGAGTGTGCACTTCTTAGGACTCAGTTTTACATTTGCCGCTCGCAGCCTTGAGAGCACCTCTCCCAGGTTTCGTATATGCTCATCGAAAATTTTTCCTATGACGATGATGTTGTTCAGGAATACCGGGCATGTCTTCCAGCTGAACCAACGTAGGACGCATCCCATCAGGCGCCCGAAAGTTGCTGGTGCGTTGCAAAATCCAAAAGGCATTACCACGAATTACCATAATCCCATACCGACCGAGAACGCAGTTTTCTCTCGGTCATCCTTGTCAATTTTCACCTGCCAGTAACCACTTTTGAGGTCAAATGTTGAAAACAACTTCGCGTCAGCCAAGGTGTCTATTATGTCATCAATCCGGTGAAGCGAGTAGCTGTCTTTCTTGGTGACGTCATTGAGTTGTCTATAGTTGACACAGAAGTGATTGCTCCCATGCTTTTTCTTCACGAGGACTAATGGTGATGTCCACGGGCTGACAGAGAGCTTAACAGGTGTCAAGATCTATTTTATTAGAAGCTGAATATAATATTGTTTTTATCTCTGTCTTCTTATGATATAATAAAGGCTCTATCAACTTTAAAGCGGGACAAAGTGGAAAAAAAATTATTTGTTTATTTTTTGGTGTATTCGTCATTGACTTTTTACGCTGCATCTATGTTTCCGTTTCATTTTCAACGTTTTCCTGCAATTATTTGTAGAAGCTAGGATTAAGGCAAGGACACGTAATAAGACTCAATTTTCTTTTCTATATATTTTATGATCTTATTTTTTTAAAGAATAAGCGTTGAACCTGCAACGGCTGGAAGTAGGTTGTCTTCACAGTTCAATAACGCATAATGACTAAATATTATATGTTAGATACGAATCTATACAATTGAATATATTTTTTTATTAATTTCATGCTGTGAAAAGTAACATTACGATGAAAAAGTTAACCTTTTTTTCTTTTCAGGAATAATGCGAAACATGTTCTTTTCATTCCATATGCACTAGCAAGTGGTGACCATGATAGTTACACAAAAAAAGTTCAAACTATATTTGAGAAATGGGGATTCCATGTCGACGGTATCCATAAATCACCCGACCCAGTTTCAGCAGTCAAGAAAGCACAAGCGATTTTCATTGGCGGAGGAAACACATTTCTTTTGTTGAAACATTTATATGATAAGAAACTGGTGGAGCCCATTCGCAATCGGATTATAAACGATGGAGTTCCCTATATTGGCAGCAGTGCTGGAACTAATGTGGCGGCACGCACAATACAGACTACCAATGACATGCCCATTGTATGCCCAGGATCATTCGATGCTCTCAAACTTGTACCGTTCCACATTAATCCACATTACTTAGATCCCGAGCCTGATTCGACTCATCGTGGGGAAACGCGTGAAGAGAGAATCCTGGAGTTCTTGATGGTAAACGAGCGCCCTTGCTTGGCTCTTCGAGAGGGCACCTGCTTGGTGATAGATGGCCACGATGCAACTTTAACGGGTCCAGCCAATGCTATATTATTCAGAAGGTACCGCACAAAGATGTCAGTTTGAAAATAATGAAATAACACTACATTTTTCCACAGCAAAAAAGATCCAGTTGAATACCCACCAGGAACGAATTTCGATTTTTTGTTTGAAGAAGTCAAAGACTAAATGTATGCGTCAGTATTCGGTCGTAAAACCCGGCATCTAACAGGCAAAGTTCACGCATTGATAGAACATATAAATTTACTTTCAGTCAAAAAGTCTGACCAAATAGAATTTAATATTATTTTGCAGATACCTTTCAGTTTCCGTATCATATTCCAAGTTGAAGTTTAAAGCGAATTATACTTAATATGCGGGTGCATAAAACTTAAGCAAATTTAAAATTAGAAGTAAAAAGTAATAATAAACTTAAGCTGTGCGACTGAATTTTTCATGTCCGGTTTTAATTGCGTTATAAATAAAAATAAGAATAAATGAAATTAGGGTACAACCAATCTACATCCAAAATACTTCAAACCAGTGTATCTGTGGAAACGTTTGATTCAATAGATCGATCAAATAGTTTAGGGTGAACTATAATGGAATCAAATGAGCTTAAATGAACTTAAGGGGAGAGATACATGTAACTGCTAAAACAAAAACGATTTTTTTTATTGCATCAAAGTGATCGAAATACTCTTAAAATATACCAAAACAAGTTTTGAAGCGATATTCGTATTAGTTCTCGAGTTATAGCCAGTTATAGACAGCGCGGCGTTCGCCAGGTCGGTGGAGCTTTAGAACTTTAAACGCGTTTTTCTCAAAGTAGTACTTTTTCAATTTCCGTACAAGATATCTCAAAAAATATTGAACCTATTCGGCTCAAATTTATATCACATGTACAAAAGAGTATTATCTCATCGTTGAACCTACATTTTCTTGTAATTTCGGAAAAATAATTAGTTTACCAATGTTTAAAACGTGATTTTTTTGAAAAAAAATCGATTTTTTTTTTAATCTAATATTAATGTAGAAATTTGATTTTTTTTTCTAAATTTTATTGGTTCACCTATGAATTATAGATCTCATTAGCATATTTTTTTTTCTCTGAGCGCTGCAAGTTTCTCGGAAAAGGCGTTAAGTTGTACGAGGCTGTTTTTGATGTGTTTTTTTTATTTGCTCGCATTGCCTCCATTTTGTATTAAAAAGTTATTAACAAAATATTTTCATTTACTATAAGATATGTACTTTGAGGATTTAATATTCAAAATTTTCTGAATAAACAATATATATATTTTAAGTCAATCTGAAATTAGCAATTTCTTTTCCATTTTACATGTATTTCCCCCCTTAAGTAAATGGTCGAATTCGTAGAAAACAATAACCTTAACCATAATGTGCATGTCGGTAGGTTTTGTCAAGTTTCATTCACTTCAGATTACTTAAGGGGACATTCGCCTTTGAAATTGAAAAAAAAACACTTTTTAAAAATGTTATTATGAAAAAAACTATTATATTTATTGACAAAAATTCTTTTGGACATTGTTAAACAGTCTCTAGAAAATATAAAAAAAACATGTTTTTTTTTCATTTTTAGTTTCCCTTGGCTGCTGTAGAAGGCGTCATCAAAAAGTTACTTTTCAAACCTTAGGATATATTGTGAACCTCCTGTAACAGATTTTTGAAAAATTCAAAATGGATTCTATTCTTGAGACTCAAAACTATACAATAAGCCTCTAAAACTCATACTTTTTCATACTTTGAAGTTTTTGTATGTATATTTCTGAAAAATGCGAAAAAACGGCATTTTTTGGGGGTAAGTCATACCCGTATAAAAAGGGGGTGTATTTTCTTAAAGTTTTAGAGACTTATTGTTTACTATTTTCAATGAGTAATCGAATGCTTTTTGGTTTTTTCAAATCGGTCGAGTAGATTCGGAGAAAAATGTCCTACCAGTTTGAAAAAGGTAATAAGAACTGCGAAAAACTTGAAACGTGTCCCAACGGGAAAAATAATGCTTACGGATATATTCGGTAAGCATTTCGCGTTGCGCACACTATTCCGTCACGGCACGGAGTAGCCTAGTGGGTAGAGCACTGGCTTCTTGCGTGTGGGGTCCCTGGTTTGAATCCAGGTTCGGACGAGAGTCCGCGCACCAAGCTTTGAGTTCACCTAGCTCTGATTAGGTACCTGATTTAAATCAGGGGTAAAATGAGTCGTGGAACTAATCACTCCACACTCGTATCCACAATGATTAA
The DNA here is from genome assembly GCA_947369275.1 of Nemotelus nigrinus. Taxonomy (NCBI): domain Eukaryota; kingdom Metazoa; phylum Arthropoda; class Insecta; order Diptera; family Stratiomyidae; genus Nemotelus; species Nemotelus nigrinus. Next base: position 73,801,635 of record OX376374.1, read on the forward strand.
AAAAATTGTAATGAAGCTCTCTACAAGTTTCAACCCCTAGACCCGTACAAGGGTTGTCGTGGGATTGCTTTACTTTACTTTTTTACGACACGACATAGAAAAATGTCGTACGACAGTCGGTAGACCAACGCACACTATACCGAACCGACCGACACATCAGTTTGTGAAAAGTATTCAAAAAATGGATTATGTTTCATGCAATGGAAAATGTGTATTGTTAAAAATTAAAAAAATGATAAAACTGAAATTAATTGTAATTTCTTCCCATCTATTTGTCTTCTTTTGTGTGTTGTCGTAACTTTTTGAGCTTGTTGCATACAGTTCTCTGCTCTTTGATATGAAAAATCAACCCGAATAAATTTATGGGAAAAACTATCTTTCCAAATTTTGAAACCCTCTTCTATTTTTCTTAAACCTACATAGCTTTAATTAATTCAGTGATGATACCAAAATAATGACTGTTGTTGTTTTAGAGTCGGTAAAAACAGGTACCAAAATTCAGAGGATTAATATATCGAACTATTTATAAAACCTGAAAAACTTCGGAATTCTTCAGTGGATCGAATTGATAATAATGGTTAATATTCAATTTTATGTGAAAGTTTCAGAAAACGAATTTTAGACTGTGTTGAAAACGAAAGAGGGCATAATTCATCCTAATTATGTATTATGTTGCTTCAAGTGTGTTAAATGTTGTGCAAGAAATACTAAGGACAGAAACTTTTGCGCCACCCAGTAGTTTTTGGCCAAAATTTTACATCCATTACCAATTCGATATTTTTTTTTAATATCAAACTGCCTAACGACAACTGATGCTTATCATGAATTGTTCAGAAAATGCATTATGATCAATACAATGGAGAGCATTTAAAAAAATTAAAATTGAAATTTTCTCAGCAAATTCTTCTCATATATTTTCCTTCTTTTGTGATTTATTGTGATTTTCATAGTTCTTTCTATTTTCTGACCAAAAAAATTTACTTCATCCATTTCCAATTAGTAAATTTTTTTTAAATATCAAACTGCCGAAAGACAACTGATGCTTATCATAAAATCTATGAAGCTATATGAAAGCCCGCACGCTTAACCGACACGACACGCTACAACGCCGTACATCATTTGTCGGATTGGATTGAATTCGAACATCCCAAACGACAAAAATGTTTTGCTGTCCTGTCGTGTCGTGACGTGTTGGTCAAGTGTGCGGGCGTTCATACAATTACATACAATTTATTCTCACAGATTTTTGTCGTGTCGTGTTGTGACGTGTCGTGTCGGAATAGTGTGCGATATGCAGTGAGGTAGTAGAAATGGAGTGGACATGCCCATAAGATATACATTGAAGGGGATGGTAGTAATTTTTTAGCTACTCATTGTCAAATCTGATCAAATCCAAGTAGTTCCCCTCCAATTTGACAATTAGGTCGAAATGGCGGAAAGGCAACTTTAACATGCTTTGTGCGCGAGAGGATTGAAGGGGCTAATGGTGGAAAGTTATACCGTCCGTGTCCAGGGGCTGGCGATATGCTTAATGCGTGGAAGTATTACCGGACCATTGCATGTTGTTTTCTTTTTAACATTGCATGTCCTAGGCTGGGAAGATTTATACAAGGGGAAACTTATGCTTTTAAACTTATAGCTTTATATATAAGAGCTTTTTGAAAGTACGACATCGCATTCTCGCATTTCCGCCAACTACGGTGAATACGAATTAAAGCTTTGGCCGGCGGCCGATCGTATCTCTGCATGTGTGCTTTTTGCATGCTAAGTGATTGTGACGCTCATTGGAAATTCCAATACCGCATGCTCTTTGCTACTAGGGGGAATTGGTACTCTTGTTTTTCATACATTTTACTTACCTGTGATGATTTGAAATGCTCCGAAATTTTCATCTTTCCGCTTTATATAGCAGACTACCCATAGCCGATGTATGCTCGCAAGTTCTTTTCCCCTTACTTGTGCGAGTGATGTTCATTGGCCAATCATGGACTTATAACATATGAGCTTTCTCCCTTGCAGCATTCCCCAAGCTTCAAGTCATGTATACGAGCATTAGGTTAATCACAATACAGCGTTTTCCGCTGCGGTCAACGCAGTGGGCTGCGGGAAGTGCTGTCAAAAAATTAGCATGCACTCTTTTGTATGGTAACACGCACAATGGCTGCGGCGGAATTTGCGGCAGCGGCGAAATTTCCAAATTTCTAATTTTGCCGCACCGCTAGCGGTGATACCTACCATAGGTTGGCATCACCACTAGGTTGAATTAACTCTGTTTGAATTAGGTTGAATGGTCTGGTGGAATAGACAAGCGATGGCTGATGAGTATTGTGATAAGCCAACCTAATCCTCGTACAACAGGATTTAGCAATACAAAAGAAAAAAAAATGATTTTGGTTGGTGCCTTGGTTGCATTGACAGCGACATTGTCGCTGCATTGTGATTCACCAAATTCAACTGCGGCATTCACGCCTCCCCCTGTGGAACGCTGCGTTGGCCGCAGCGGAAAACGCTGTATTGTGATTAACCTATATATCGTATAATTGCTGGAAAATAACTTTCTAGCACATTACATTTGCATTACTAGGATTGTTTGATTGATGCATTCTGCCAGAATACATTACGGCGATTCCCGTTGAGGTACATCGCCATTGGGCTAGTGTGTTTGTGAAATTAAAAATGGGCGAATATCAGACTACGACTTTTGACTTAGACAATACTTTCACATTCATTCAGGCAATTCAATTATGGGCAAATTAACCAATCGGTCCAAATTTGAGTCAATTTTCATTGGGTTTGAGCTTTTATTGAGACAAGTTTAGTGGATTATGGCTGGTCCTTTTGTTTCAAGAGCCGGCTGTGAGGCAAAAGCTGTTTAAAGGCGATGATAGACTTAGTTTTTATGCACAGAGAAGTGAATTTGATTAAGCTCGTAAAGTAAGTATTTTTGCCGGAAATATTGCGCATTTCAGCAATACTATGCTTCAGTGCGATTTATATTTTAGACTACCATAGATTTTAGACTCCACAATTGCCAACATAAACAACAGTTTATTTTAAAAAAAAAAGAGAGTGGAAAATAATTTCACAATATCGAAATTTCCAACTTTATTTTTAAAATAAGCTAAATTTTGAAAAATATCCTAGTGTGAGGAAACGTGTATTATTACAACCACACCTCTTCTTTTAAAAATAGATGAGCCCATCCACTGCCAACAACGAGACATTTTGTGTTGGTGGCAGAGACTGATCTAACTCCAGCATCTGATCAAACGCGAAATCTTTGTGGACAAAAACAGTAACAACAGGAAGGCAATTGTGTGTAACAGTAGTAAAAATGAGAGCTAACGACACCACCACTAATTCCTTTAGTCAAAATCAGTTTTCTTCAAGGAGTTGGTCAAAGCCAGTTCAAGAGATTTTCAATCGAGACCTGCGAAGGAAAATTGTACATATAACGAATGTGTTCTTTTAAAGTTTACCACGATGCTTAAGCTCATGAGTTTTGGTTCTCAATCCCCAAAGTTGAGGACTAAAACTCATGAGCTTAAGCTCTCCTTTATTATCGCGTCGATGACATAATACGATTTAAAGAATTTGACTGTGGATGTATATAATAAAGAAATTTTTTTCTTTCACACCATCTTTCGCATGGTCGGTCATTGGATTATCTAACGGTGGCGACGTTTTAGTTGCGATTAATAATTGATTTAATGGGGTTTCGCGCATTGACTTCTTCTTGCCCTTTCCACCTATTGAATGTATCCTTGTTCGCTTTTTGTGGAAATTCATCATTAAACAGCACCTTCTCCCCTGCTTCTGCCCTTTTATGTGGCGACTTCAATATTCCCAACATAGTTTGGGATACGAGTTTCAACGAACAACGAACAACAACGAATCAAAGCAGCCAAGCTGCGCTGTTTTTTCGCTACATGAACCCCTGACTACTTCGAAAATTACTTAGGAATGTAGTAATGTAATCTGTCGCCAGTTTCAATTAAGATCTGCGCTGAGTACCGAGACACTGCAGGAAATGATACTGATGATGCTGACTGACTGACTGACACCACCGCCTAGGAGGACATATGCAGCGAAAAGGTGTTGAGGAAGGTGACGTTTGGCCATCCTGCTTAGTAGAGACTGACTCGGCGGAGCATTTTCTTTTCGAATTACCATGCGCGTGTCAGGTTCTAATGTTTCAGTAGGGATGGCCTCTTTTGCTCTATCGTTGATCCTGGATTTTGTTAAGAAAAACGGGAAACTATGGTAGGCTGGGATATTTTGTAAGTACAATGGGCCTTTCTGGCCTAAGTGCTTAGAGATGCAAGACGGTTCACCCCAACCCTTACAGACACACTCATGTCAGGAGTAACGTTTCTATTCCTTCTTCTTTTCTGTCGCTTTGCTCATTTTTCCAGTTTGGTGTTGCTGCTAAAGTTAATAATAGAATATTTAATAATAGGTGCGTTTTTTTGCTCCGGTACAGAGCAGAATAGAACTATGCCACAAAAACAACGATCTAGTATAAAACAACAGTGTTTTCGCTAAGACTGACATAGGTTGCTGCATTTGCTGTGGTACCACACAACAGCTGAAAATAAAGAAAGAAAATAACGAATATACACTACCACAATCGATAGAAAATAGAAAAAGAACTAACAGAAAATTATTTCTTTTAGCTTTCTATACATTATGAGTGCTTTTTCTAATTTCCTAACTACCAAAACATTCAACATAACCATGAAAAACCCAAAGCCACCTCACAGAAAAAAAAATAACTTCTCATGAGCTTTTCTTTTTTCCATCAGCACATTCTACACTTCAACACGTGAACTACAAATGAGGAATCGAATTTATGTACTAGTGAATTCACTGGGGCAGTATTGTTGTTGTTTCCAATGCATATATCCTATTCTCTACTGGATAGAGGAGCAAAAAAACACGCCTAGTGTCAGTTGTAGCCCTGATGATATATCTAAGATTACCAAGTCGCTCTCCTCATCCCTATGTGTTACTTCGTTAATTTTTTGAAGCTTAGTATTTCGCCCAGTGTGTTTCCTTCTTTCTGGAAATCCGTTAGCATTTTTCCCATCCTTGAAGCGGGGTATGCGTATATAATTTCCAATTATCCGATATCTTTTATCCGAATTCAGCAAGTCAGGATTTTGTTGTTGTTTTCAATTCTATATCCAAACCAAACACGATAGAGGTGCAAAAAACGCGACTATTGTTGCTATCGCTATCAACCAGCAAAAGCCAGTGCATGTAATATAAGTTAACGACGGACACGACGAAAACCTAAATCTGCATCATCAGCAACATTCCTGGAGCATTGTGTACTGACCTCGAGACAGACACATGATGCGCTTGTCTATCAAACTTGCAACATCACCTGCGCGCAAGGAATGTCACGTTGCGCATGCATCAGCATTACGAGGCATGAAGCTACGCTTGGGAGTTGGGAGCAGTTAGTCGTCGTGGGAAACTAGACCTAGAACATTGTAATAGCTTTAGAACTTTAATTGAAAATAAAACCAAAATTTTTTTAAAAAAAATCAGTGAAAGTGAATTTAGCCTTTCGGTGTTTTTGTATTTATTAAGTATAAAAGGTGTGATCCGTCAATATGTCTAGACACGAAAATTTACTGAGACCCCCGCGACTCCGGCTTAATGAAAGTGAGAACCCGGGAAGCCCTGGACAAGAGCCCTTGGCTTCGATTCGGGAAGAGGTTGTTCAATCAGCACCAACACCTCAAGCCGTAAATAATCAAGCTCAACTCGAGGCTTTTATTAGGAGCATTTTGGAGAGAGATTGCCCAATAATCCTGAATTCCATGCTCAATCCTAGTGCTGATTTGGCTCCTGAAATTGATCAGGGTATCAATGAGGATCAGCTCAGGAATTTATCCGATATGGACAGAATCCCGGATGTTGTGAAAAGCCTGAGAGAATTTTCAGGACAACCCGGTGAATTTAGTTCATGGCGAAAGAGTGTTGAGCGTATTCTGCGCATTTTTGAGAACACAAAAGGTTCACCAAGATATTTCGGCATTTTGAATGTCATTAGGAACAAAATTACAGGTCAGGCAGACACTGTATTGGAATCATACAACACTCCTTTAAACTGGGACTTAATATCGCGCCGATTAACTATTCACTATGCCGATAAACGGGATCTGGGGACATTAGAATATCAACTTACGGGGTTGGTCCAGGGTGGTGACTCTGTTCAGGACTTTTATCAGAAAGTCTATCACCACTTATCTTTGATCCTCAACAAAATCTCCGCTATGGAGATGGGAGTAGAAGCAATGAACGTGTTGGTAAAAACATACAGGGACAAGGCGCTTGATACCTTTGTCAGAGGACTCAGAGGTGATTTACCGAGGCTCTTGAGTATACGCGAACCAACAGACTTACCCCAAGCCCTACATCTTTGCTTAAAGTTAGAAAATGTACAATATCGAACGCAATATGCAAACAACTCCAATACGATTGTCAAACGGTTGCAGAGTAACGAACCACCCCCAGTACCACCAAGACGTGTACAACAACATCCCGTACCAGCTCCACGGAGGACCCTTTTCACTGATCTGATGCAACAACCACAGCGTGCGCAATATACTCCAGATTTACCTCAACCTTACCCTAGATTCTATCAATCTCACCAATATCAGTATCCGAAACCTCTTCCACGGCAAAACCCACAGCATTTGCAACCATTTCAACCTTTTCAGCAAAACCTTCCCCCGAAACCACAGCCTAGGCCCGAGCCCATGGATGTTGATAGGTCAGTTAACTCAGTAGCTGTTAACTATCAAAACCGACCTCAGCATAAAATGAATTACGCTCCAAAGAGACCAACCGTGGGTGGATCTTTCCAAAAGCAGATTCCACACAAACAGCAACGTATGTTCCATACGGAAGCCTCAGAACAAGAATATCACGAGGCTATTCAAGCAAACGAGGAAATAGATCAACAGTCCTTTTCTGAATATGTCGGAATGGAGGATTCGAAAGTTTCTGAATACCAATCTTTTACTGAAAATACCGCAATCGATAATCCAGAGCCCACTGAAATTCAGGAACCTGACTATTTTCAGGATATTTATTTTTTAGGTTAAATTGCTCCTCGCTACCTTACTTCGAATACCAAACGAGGAGCGGAAAAATTTTAAAATTTCTGATCGACACGGGATCTAATAAGAATTATTTGCAGCCATCATGTGTTAAAACCTGTATTCCTAACAAAACTCCATTCTTTGCTAACTCAGTTGGTGGTGACGTGGAAGTTACACACCACACCCTAATAAAACTATTTGGACCAGAGTCTCCTGTGTTAAAATTCTACATTCTTCCAAGTTTGAAATCTTTCCATGGGATCATCGGTAATGATAGTCTAAAGGAGCTTAATGCTGTAATCCATACAGCCCAAAATTACCTTACAATTCAAGATTCTATACAGATCCCAATTAAACAGCATGAATCACAGTCAGTGAATTTCATTGATGTCAGAGACACACATTTATCCGACAGGCAAAAATTGAACCTTCAAACCATTCTTAAAAGGCATTCAAGTCTATTTTCGGACCCCGAAGAAAGACTTACGTTTACCACCAACGTAGTGGGAGAAATCCGCACTGCAGATAATAATCCGGTATATGTGAGACCATACCCTTACCCTGCCGCCTTGAAACCTATTGTAGAGCAGGAAATAGAAAAACTCTTAAGGGACGGGATAATTAGGCCCTCAAGATCACCATATAACGCACCCATATGGGTGGTTCCGAAAAAGAAGGATGCTTCAGGGGAACAAAAATATAGATTGGTCGTAGATTTCCGGAAACTAAACTCCGTTACCATTCCGGATCGCTACCCCATTCCTGAAATTAACGAAATCTTAGTTAACCTTGGTGCCAACAAGTTCTTTACGGTGATAGACCTCAAGAGTGGTTTTCACCAAATTCCTCTGAGACCAGCTGACATGGAAAAAACAGCATTTTCCGTTAATAACGGAAAATACGAGTTTACTCGTCTCTGTTTCGGGCTGAAAAACTCGCCCCCCATATTCCAACGTGCTCTCGACGACATCTTAAGAGAACACATCGGTATAAGATGCCGGGTTTTTATCGACGACATAGTTATATTTGGGAAGGACGAAAGAGAACATCTAGAAAATATTGATCTCGTATTTCAAACCCTAGAAAATGCAAATCTCAAGGTTCAAGTTGACAAGTGTGAGTTTATGAAGACTTCGGTAGAATTTTTGGGATTTGTAATTACTCAAGAGGGCATCAAGGCCAACCCAGAGAAAGTCAGGGCAATAGTAGATTTTCCTCCTCCTACAACCCTGAAGGAGCTCAGATCTTTCTTAGGGATGGCGGGATATTACCGCAGGTTTATTGTCGACTACGCCAAACTGGCCAACCCCTTAACCTCATTATTAAGGGGGGAAGAGGGAAGAATCTCGAAAAACGCATCCAGTAGAGTTAAAATTTGCCTTGACTCTAAAGCCGAAGAAGCTTTTGAGAAAATAAAGAACTCCTTGATATCACAGGATGTGATGCTGTATTATCCTAATTTTGAAAAAGATTTCGAACTAACCACAGATGCGTCACAATACGCACTCGGAGCAGTGTTGGCCCAAGAGGGGAGGCCAATTACGTTCCTTTCTCGTACTCTCAGTAAAGCGGAAGAAAGTTACGCCACGAACGAGAAAGAAATGCTCGCTATAATTTGGGCGTTAAAATCACTGCGTAATTTCCTCTATGGTACGCGAAGGATAAAAATATTCACAGACCATCAGCCACTGACATATGCGCTCAGCAATAAAAATACCAACGTTAAACTGAAGCGCTGGAAAGCGATCCTGGAAGAGTACAATTACATATTACAGTACAAACCAGGAAAGGCAAATGTCGTGGCGGATGCACTTTCCAGACCACCCCGGGAATCGAACATTCATACTGTGAGTGCTAGCGTACACAGCGACGAAAGTTCGGGACACCATCTGATTTCCTCAGTGGAAACACCCATTAACGCATTCCGGGTGCAGTTAATTCTGAACATTGGCGAATGCACTGAGTATAAGTTTGAAATTCCATTTCCAAATTACTATAGGCACATCTTCACTGAGCCTTGCTATACCAGGCAAAACCTTATTGGTATCTTTAGAAGATATCTGAACCCGAGTATTATCAATGGGATCAAAACATCCGAGGAGGTTATGGGTATCATACAGGAACTCTATCCTCTTTATTTTCGAAATTACAAGGTCCGGTTCACGCAGAGGGAAGTTAAGGATGTGCATAGAGAAATTGATCAAGAAGAAATAATTTTGAAATTTCACCGAAGAGCTCATATGAATGCCAAGGAGAATCAACACCAAATAATTGAACAATTTTACTTTCCAAAGATGAATGCGAAGATAAAAACCCTTGTCAAACAGTGTTCAGTTTGCAAGGAAAACAAGTATGAGCGGCATCCTAATAATCCCATGCTCAAACCTACTCCAATCCCGGAGTTCCCAGGGCAGATACTTCACATCGATATTTATTCCACTGAGAAAAACTTAATCCTTACAGCTATAGATAAACTAACTAAATTTGCACAGGCTAGAGTTTTAAAATCAAGAGCAATAGAAGACATTCGCAAACCTCTGAGGGAATTATTGTTCTTCTATGGTGTCCCCAAAATGGTAGTTATTGACGGAGAAAAGTCATTGAATTCAGCAAGTATCCTTTTTATGATGCAAGATCAACTGGGGATTGAGATCTACAAAACACCAGCCCACAAGAGCGAGGTGAATGGGCAGGTGGAAAGATTTCATTCCACCTTGTCCGAGATCATGCGTTGTCTAAAAACTGACGGTATCCACCGAAATTTCGAAGAATTATTAGAACGGTCGGTTTACGAGTACAATTACAGCATACATTCGGCAACAAAAAAGAAACCTATTGAATCATTTTTTGGAAGAATAGTTAGCACGGATCCAACTCAGATAGAAAATTCGAGAAAAGATAATGTAGAAGTCATCAAAAAAAAGCAAGCTAAAGACCTCGACTTTCACAATAAAAAAGAGAAAATATCAAGGAATATGAAGTAGGGGAAATAGTTTACGTTAAGAACAATAAGCGAGTAGGTTCTTAGTTAACACCTAGGTTTAAGAAAGAAATTGTAAAAGAAAATATGCCGACAGTGGTTATTACCCAAACTGGGCGAACAATCCATAAAAGCGAAATCAGAAATTAACACGAAAATTATACTTAATTATTTTCAGATTGACCTCTAATGTAGTACTTTCGGATATTCAAATAATCGACTACTCCAATTCTCAATTAGTCGCGGTAAAAATTGGAATGGCAAAGATTCAGCAAGGAAGTCTTAAGTTCATACACGTATTCCAGACTGATCAATATCCGTTTTTCATATCCGAAATGACATCTATACTCCAAGATCACATTCATTCAGACAACCCTTTTCATTCTTTACTTATTCATGAACTAGAACAAATAAAAAATTTGTATTCTAACATTGTAAACGTTAGGAAAATAAGGTCACTAGACTTCATAGGCAGTGCTTGGAAGTGGATCGCGGGCAGCCCCGACCACGATGATTTCAATAAAATTGAAGATAAGATAAATGATGTTTTGAGTAATAATAATAAACAAATATTCATCAATCAAGCATATAATGATAGGATAAATAGGATAACGAACGTAACTAACGAAATACTTAATACAATTAAAAAGGACCGATCATTTGAAAATTCACTAGCGTTAGTTACACAATATAAGATTAGAATTATTAAGGAGGAATTGTTAAAGATAATGGAGTCAATACAATTAGCAAAATCAAATATAGTAAATGTAAACATCTTTTCAAAATCAGAGATAAATGAAATTTTAGCCAGCTTTGGAAAAAGTAATGTTTCTTATAACAATAATGCGGAAGCCTTGGAGTTTGCTGATGTGAAATTAGCTCAAAATTCGACACACTTACTTTATGTGCTCAATGTTCCAATAGTTCATGAAACAGATTACGAAACCTTGCTCCTGAAACCAATTAAAAGAAATAAAATAGCAATAAAATCTCCATTTGATTACGTCCTAAGAAAAGATGACACAATTTTTGGCATTCAAACTCCATGTAAAACAATAAATTACCTATCGATTTGTAGAAACAATAATGTAATAGATCTAAGTAACACCAAATGTATTCCCAATTTGTTGAAAAGTAACAGCTATCAGTGCAACAAGACGAACAACCAACACATCCCAACGGTGGAGGAACTATTACCAGGCCTTATTCTCCTTAACGACTTTAAAGGAATCGTGGAAATTAAGGGTGCAATCAAAAATGTCAACGGAACTTTTCTCATCAAACTCAGGAACGAAACGATCGTGATTAACCAGCAAAAGTTCATCTCTGAAGAAAAACGCAGTGTCCAAATCTTACCTCCATTATTGCAACCGGACTCTGGGGTTGGTGAGCTCGAGGAAATATTGTCCTTAGAAATGCTCGAGGAGCTACATGTTAACAACACCAAATACATCGAGATGATTGCCAACAAGGAAAAAATCAATAACTGGGTAAACCTTGGCCTATTTTCGATAATCATCCTGATCATTGCAGTCTTGAAAATTCTGGATTGCTATGGTAAAGCCATAGCCAGGCCCAACACAACAGATTTAACGGTGAAACTGGAAGCTCAATCACCCGAAAAATACTTACCAACAACGTCCTTGTCTAACATAACAGCAGCTCAACGTAATCCCAGCATTCCCCAAAATCAAAGTCCGTACAACATTCGATTTTTCTAATCAGTTGAATGAGGACATTCAAATTTTAAGGAGGGAAGAGTTAACGACGGACACGACGAAAACCTAAATCTGCATCATCAGCAACATTCCTGGAGCATCGTGTACTGACCTCGAGACAGACACATGATGCGCTTGTCTATCAAACTTGCAACATCACCTGCGCGCACGGAATGTCACGTTGCGCATGCATCAGCATTACGAGGCATGAAGCTACGCTTGGGAGTTGGGAGCAGTTAGTCGTCGTGGGAAACTAGACCTAGAACATTGTAATAGCTTTAGAGCTTTAATTGAAAATAAAATTATATTTTTTTATAAAAAACCGTGAAGAAATTATTAACTTATATATACACACTTTCCCAAAGCTTTCAGCTCATGGGCCATAGAATATTCTCTCAAAGCTGGGTAGATTTGGTGTTTCAGGTTCACCTGGCCCCTGGTTTCCCTCATACTTATGTGATCGAACTTGCTTCGAAACTATTAACTCTTTTTCTTCCTCTGCTTTCCCCATTTCTGGTGTTTCACAAGGCCTTCTTCGTTTTTCCTTGTTTATAAACGATCTTCCTTTCCTCGTTAATTCAAATTCCCTCCTGGATACTGACGACCAAAAAATATTTGGGATGATGAACTCACTGGATGACTGCTATTAGCTGCAAATCAACTTCTGTGTACTGGGCAAAAGCTCTAAATGTTAATAAATGTTTCTTGGTGTCCTATATTTGTAAGTTATCCCCTATAACATTTACCTTACCTATCACAGGTTTTTCACCAAACAATTTGGAAAGTAACACAATGGCTACATTTAGGCTAGTGGCTCCTTGGCGTGTAAGGCCCTAGGTACGAAAGCTACATCGCGCACCGAGCTTTGAGTTAGCCTAGCTCTTATGAGGTATCTGAGTCAAAGCAGATGCTAAGAGAAGCATGAAACTAATAATTTATAGCGGGACAACTTTACTTGAAAACAAAACTTTCCAGTTTTCAAGATTAATTCCAACATGAGAATGCAAAAAGTATATAGGAGTTTAGTATGTAATGTTTTCTTTTTTATTAAAACATAAATTGACTATTTTGATAGGATATTTTATTGTTATTTATCATACCAATCACATTATGTCATTTATTTTAGAGGAGAGTATATTATAAAAAGCTCTCAACAATATTATATCCCTATAGTGGTTGCACGTTCTGACATCTCATTTATTATTTATGGGGCATATTATACCTTCAAATACCCATACGTGCACTATAGTTCCATGCAATGCTTTGTGTAACGCGAGCCCTGTATATTTAATCAGCTCAGCTCATTTAGTCGGCTCCAGAGGCTTTATTATGTTGCAGACAACTTATAGTTTTTTGTACCTCTTCTATGTTTGGTGGCGGTGGCATAAGATTCTTGCACTGGTGGTTCCTCCAATTATTAGTTGAGCTGAATGTTTAGCAATTCACTAAAGTGTGCTGCTGCCAGAGTGCCTCCAGGATCGGTGATCTTTGTCTTTGTAGTACGTGCAGCGTTGTGTATACTGCGTGATGTTTTAAAATATTTGATCAAACTTCCACGCATGCTGCGGACTAGACTTGCACAAAGCAATTCAGTAGAGTGAAACGTTCCATCAGATCTCATTCGCTTTAGTGAAACGTTTCATTCAAACATCTGTTTAGTTTACTAGTTCAATACGAAATCATTCATTGGACTTAAGCATAACAGTTCAGTAGAGTCTATTAAATCATTATATCTTTAAGCCAGGAAAACAAGAAGAAATGGCCAAACTGCCAAATATATCCAAGTGGAGATTTATTTGGCAGAAAAAATCTTATTTTCGTGGCCTACTTGTTCAGTTTTGAGAAACGTCTCACTGAAACATATCATTTAGTTCACTAGCCCAGTGTGTCTTTATATGAAACCATTTCATAGGTATATGATGATCGATGTGGTGAACTGTGAACCAACCATATCTTACATAAGTAAGGGGACTATCCAGCATTTCTGTACTATCTATATATTCTTTTGTTTTCGTTAAAGATAAGTAAATGTGGTTTCTTTCTTAAAAGATCTTCAAGTTTGGTTGTGTATTACTAAAGAATAAAGAGGTATTGCTTGTGTAAAAGGCACATGGATTCGATTTACGGACAAATATGTAACCCAATGTTTATCTATTTATTACATTGAGCTCTATGTTTTTCATTATAAAGTCCAATATAGTAAATATACATGTGAGTCCAATTTCAACAAGCACAGGTGACCCATTCACTGCCAGGAAAATTTAGAGCGTCTTGTGTTGGGTTCCAAGTTATTATTTTAGACAAAACGTGAAAATTTACCAAATTCATATTTAGTTACCGATATAGTACTAAAATGGCATTAGGTATGTTCGCGTACTTCAGCAAACTGCAGCAGTAACAGAATTTGGCAGCTGGCTTCTTTTTGCTGCAAAATTTGGCTTGCAGAAAGAGTACAAAAACGACTTTCTGCGAATCTATTTTAATATATTATAATAGATTCAGGTACGCGAACAGACCTATTTACAGTATGCCTTATAATTGTCATCACCAAAAATTCACAAAATTAGCATCCAGCAAAATTCCCGTGCTGACTCAAACAGTTTTTTAGTGTCCCACATGCGATCATTTGAAACTTGTAGTCTGTTACTAAGATATATCTCGTAAAGAGTAAAGCTGAACGGCATGTCCGTGAAATCCATAAATATACTAAACATTAAGTAAAGCATTTGTATAGACTTGGTGCTAACCCCAGAAATGAAAATTCCATATCGCACCTGTTGCATATCGCAACATTTCATTTTGAACTACTGAGTTTATGTATTCTTTGCAAAAAAAAACAGTATTCATAAGGCATATCCACTTCTCATCCTGACAACAGGGACCCTATTATTTGAAATTTATCATAATTTATAAAATTTTCCGACTCGCCAATGGTCGTAATTGCTTATTATGATCTATTCCGAAATCGGAATTTGATTCCCATTTGAAATTGCAAACAGCTTCACTCGAATGAGTAAAATCAATTCCAGATTTCCAGTATATTTTCAATCAAGTGTATAAATAGCTATTTAAGTTTTAAAAAATGAGACGGAGTTTTAATGTTTCTTGCTAACATTGACTCTTTGGTATTTTTTTTGCGTTGCCTTAGAATGGTCAGTCGGAAAAAAACATTAAAACTTAATAAGTAGAAATAAGTCCAGTAGTTAAGAAGAATCTTATAAGAATGTAATATCACAAATTTTAAAATTAGGTGCAAAATTAAGATTTACAACACAGTGTTTACCAGCTACCCGAATTCCAGGTTTTACTTACGCTTATCAATCGAACCGAAAAAGTAAAGAAGTTTGAAAATTAAAAATCCGCCAGATTCCGCCAAAAAATCCGACCATAAATGAGCTGTCGAATTAGACGACTCGCCTTCGGAATTTACAATCCGAAGTTGATGGATTCCCCTGTAAACAGCGAATCATAATACGAAAATACGATATCGTACGAATTACAATTGCCGATTTTAAATCATAATATGCCCCCAGGACATACTCTCCTTCATCGAGCTCTGCAAGAGTGAGCCCTAACGCAAGATCAAATATGTGACTGGTATTCTTATTTTGGTATTCTTACAAGAGCAACTATCAGAGCAATTAATTGCCCGACGGCTATTGCCACAACTACCTAGTCTAGCCATAAATACTGTTACAAACTTTTTGAAGCACTGTTCAATAAAAGAGGTGTTATATGTTAAGAAATCATTGTTTATTTATTAAATGCAATGTCAACAACGGAAATTGCAACAAGTTATTCGAAGTGATTGCCTTTTGCCTTTACACAAGCCTTTAATCGAGCTGGCCACTTATCTATGGAAGCACGCACGACTTTAATCAGAAAGTTGGCGACTGCATGTGTAAGAGACTTCTTTAAGGATTCGATATTAGAATGTCTTTTAGAGTACATCATTTGCTCTAAGACAGACCATAATTCGTAATCCAGCGGATTCAGGTCTGGGCTAGAGGAAGGCCAATCTTCAGCTTTAATAAAATCTGGAACATTTTCTTCAGGCCATTTTTGGGTTGACTTCGCCTTATGACCTGGTGCAGAATCTTGCTGGAAACTCCAAGGCTGATTTTTGAATAATGACGTGTTGAGAGGTTTCACTACACTTTCAAGGACACTTTCTTGATAAATTTTGGCAGACGTTTTGATGCCCTTCTCACAAAAATGCAACTTTGTCACCCCGCTGTAGCTAACACCCCACCAAACCATTACTGAGGCTGGATGATGACCTCTTTGAACCTTTTGGGCAACTTGAGAAGCTTCTCTGGCACTGCGAGCATAAACCCTATCGTTTTGTTTATGAATTTTTTCTTCGACAGCAAAAATTTTTTCGTTCGTAAACAAAATTTTACGGTGTTCTTTGTTTGCGTACCGGCAAAGTAATCGTTTTGATTTTTCCCCTCTATTTTTTTTTTACGAATCTGTTAGTAAATACCCGGTAGATCTACGATAAGCACCCAACCCCAAATCACTTTTGATGATAAGTGAAATTGTTCTTTGGGGTATTTTCATCTCACGAGATAACATTTTTTATTTCCGAAGAGGATTACGACGAATTCTCTCGCGCACGGCTTTAACCGCTTGAGGTGTTCGAGTAGTTCGCGGACGACCACTACTTTCACGGTCACTTACTCCAGACGTATCATTAAATCTTTCAACAGCCCGATATACAGATATTCGGCTTATACCAAGGGTATGCAGAGTCTTAAAAATATCACTTGGTTGCATTCCTACTTTATGAAGTGCAATCACAGCAATTCTATTTTCTTTGTCGCCTCAATCCATGCTCACTACACTAAAAATTAAACTCAAATGATGACAAATGCATCAAGCACAAGCGTACTATAGC
The DNA here is from genome assembly GCA_947369275.1 of Nemotelus nigrinus. Classification (NCBI taxonomy): domain Eukaryota; kingdom Metazoa; phylum Arthropoda; class Insecta; order Diptera; family Stratiomyidae; genus Nemotelus; species Nemotelus nigrinus. The sequence continues at coordinate 73,818,351 of OX376374.1, forward strand.
GATTAGCTCAATTTTTAAGAAATGCTATATAACGGTTCCCTTCTGCAGGGTTGCCAAACCTTGTAACAATATTTATGGCTAGACTAGGTAATGGAGCAATACCGAGCAAAATAATGCGAATTTGGCAATATTTCAGCAATATGGCAACGTTTTTAAAGATTGTTTGTTTTCACTGAACTTAGAAAACTCCGAGCAATTGTTATCGTTCGGTGAATGCAATTTCAGTTAGAACTATTGCAGACGTATACACTAATTTATAAAATAAAATGAATGAAGTTTCGTTTAATCAATTTATTCTTCAACATTTACTGTGTTATGAGATCCTACTTTTAGTTGCGTAATGAGATCCATCAATAATTGATTCGCATACTTTTGGGATGAAGTGTGAAATGCAGGAATCGAAAACTCGAAACTGGTACATTAAATTTCTAAACGAATCAGCTGTAGCTAAAAACCTACGAGTTATCACGAGTTTTGTCTCATATTCGTATGTTTTTTTGCAAGTATTGGTCCAAATTTATTCACAATTAATTCAGTCACTACGTTACATTCTGTGAAAATTTTTGAACAAAAAACCGTCCAAACTTAATTAATCACTCAAATTTGAAATCACGTTTGGCGAGATATGGTCGCATCCAAATTTACCTGTTTCTTTTTGTTTTCTTGGTTTTATTTTGAATAATTACAAATGTACAAGCACCGGCTAAAATTTCATGTTCATTCATGGCTGAATAATGACTGGCACTGAATTGTCCGTGTATGATGTCGTTACCCAACTACTGAATATTTCTCCATCACTAACCGCTGTTGACAACGAGTTGACCAACAATTGATCCTATTGCTGATGTTGCCGCATATTTTTCTGACGTCAAAATTGTCCGGAATTGCTCCAAATTGATCAATTTTAATTGCTGGTGTAAGAGTGCCTTAAAGCAGCCGTAGTTCACGGATGCGATGCTTCTTTGTAAAGCAATTCCTGCTCGGACAGCCATGCCAACAAGATAGTGGTCCAACTCTAAGTTGGCACCTCGATACGTTCGTACCTTCATCAGGCTCGAGCAGACAAAGACACCACCGCTCTCCCTGCAAGTGGCTAGGCTGGAATGCCGCTAAACTTCGCAGGGACGCGATGACCGCATCGCTCATTTCGAGCTGAGAAGGTGAGTCTCTAACATTTCGGTCCCCAGTGAGTCGTGCAGCAGCAGAGGCCGCTGCTGTCAGAAGCATGGGGTGAATTCGCAGGGCGTGTGAGGCTTCAATGCCCAAACGGAAACCCTTTCGTGGGAGGCAACATGCGTATTGGTGGAACGATGAAATCGCCGAACTGCGACGCATCGCTTTGGCGTGCAGGCGCAGGGCACAGCGAGCCAGGAATAGGCCGGGTGTGGCTGAGCTATCTGCTGCCCACATTGCGGCAAAGAGGGAGCCGACCAAGGCCATCACAAGGAGTAAACGTGCCAAATGGCTGGCTCTTTGTGAAGAGGTCAACTCAGACCCGTGGGGAGATGGCTACAAATTGGTCACTCGCAGACTTGGCTGCATGCGGCCTGGCACTCTCATGGATGCGATATCCATGGAGCGTATCGTTGGTTCGCTGTTCCCAGTGCATTCGCCAAGGACTGATGTTCTCATCATCGTGAGCCAGGCGGATGTACCTCCCTTCACGAACGAGGAGCTGAACAGTGCAGTGTCCAGGATGAAGAACCGGAAGGCTCCGGGGCCTGATGGGGTACCCGTCGAGGCGCTTAAAGTCGTGGCGGAGGTCCAACCGCGTCTATTATTGGATTTGTATAATTCATGTTTAGTCCCAGGGGTCTTCCCGTCGCGGTGGAAAGTAGCTCGACTGGTACTTGTGGACAAGGGGAAGGGTAACCTGGGTGGTCCATCAGCATACCGCCCACTGTGCATGCTGGACACTGCGGGGAAACTTCTAGAAGGGTTGCACAAGCCACGACTGCTGTCAGCAGTGAGATCTGCTGGTGATCTTTCTTGCAGGCAGCACGGCTTCCGAAAAGGACATTCAACAATTGATGCCATCTCAGAGGTTGTTGGCTGTAGCAAGAGCGGAAGAGGCATGCCATCAAGCCAGACCGGTCGTCCTGTTGGTAACACTGGACGTACAAAACGCTTTCAACTCGGCAAGGTGGACAGACATCCTCCGGGCCCTTGAGCGGACGTTCCGTATCCCAGGCTACTTGCTAGCCATGATGCGGGACTACCTCAGGGACCGCTGGTTGCTTTACGACACTGACGAAGGAGTCAAAAGGAGACCTGTTACCTCAGGTGCGGCACAGGGGTCGATCTTAGGACCTGACCTCTGGAACATCATGTACGATGATCTGCTGTGCCTGGAAATGCCTACGGATGTGTTTCTGGTAGGTTACGCTGATGATGTCGCGGCGGTACTCACTTCCAGATCTGCGGAATTCGCTCAACTCAGACTTAACCAAGTCATGAGGAGGGTGGATCGGTGGATGACCGAACACGGCCTTCAGCTGGCAGTCTCTAAAACAGAGATTGTCATGCTGACGAAGCGGAGGATACCAACTGTCATACCTATGACAGTTGGCTCCGTTGAGGTCCAGACCAGCAAGTCGGTCAGATATCTGGCGGTGACCCTGGACACCAAGCTGACGTATTGGGATCATATACGCAGGGCATGTGACAGGGCTCTTGGAGTCGTCACTTCGCTGAGTAGGCTAATGGCCAACGTCGGTGGACCCAGTGAGACGTGACGGAGGCTACTGATGGTAACGACCGATTCCATCTTGCTATATGGAGCCCAAATCTGGAGAGATGCGCTCCGAGCTGAGAAGTTCCGGAAGCGCATTGCCGGTGTCCAGCGCAGGGGTGCCCTGCATATCGCTTGTAGCTACCGCACGGTCTCAGAAGAGGCGGTGATGGTGGTATCGGGAGTAATCCCGATCGACCTACTAGCGCGAGAACGCAAAGAAGGGTACCTCTTTCGCTCAGGGTTGGGCAGAACTGAGGCTCTGACGCACGCGCGTACGCTTACCCTCCAACTTTGGCAGCAACGGTGGAGTGAAAGTACTAAAGGACGCTGGACGGCTAAGCTAATTGGTCTCATTGAGCCTTGGCTTAACCGGAGCCACGGAGAGGTAAACTTTTACCTTTGTCAATTCTTGACAGGGCACGGTTACTTCAGGAAATACCTGAACAGAATGGGTAAGGTGGTTAAACCTAATGATGTGCCGATCCTGGGAATATTCCCGAAATGGAAATATTCCTGTTACATTTCCCGGGAACATTTCCACTTGGGGAATTTAACGGGACTTTAAAACTGAGCTTAAAGAACAGTGCCAAGATTACGTCTGATTATTAGTTTTTATTATCTTTAAGCATATTGTTACGTAATACCCGAAATAAATCCAAAATCTAATAAATTTCCGGTAAGTTCCCCTGATTGCGAATATTCCCGGGAATTTAAGGACCATTTCCGGGAATTTAAGGAACATTTTCGGGAATATAAAATCCAAACGGTAAGTTTTTATGTGGTTCGGGGTTAACATGAAGCCACAGGAGTCATAATCAATAACTTATTTTTGATGTTTATTCATTATAATGTAAAAAAAATATCGTTCAATAACATAAAACACAACCACCTAAAACTTAAAAAAAATTTGACGTTAAGATCTCCAAGGATGATTTTGGCATCAAACCTTGGACAGGCATTGGGAATCCGCTCGAACTGTTCATAATCATTCGTTTTGGTATCAATTCGGTTCCAACGCTTGTTGATGGGTACGGGGTGGACTCTTTGGGAAGCTTTTACGCAAGAGATTATCGATCTCTCGTCAACCTTACTTGGAACGGACTTGCCAAAAATTGTTCAACTTCTCCTGAAAGAAAGATGCCCCCACCCACCACGAAGAGATTAAGATCAGACTACCATCAGTCGAAATAGTTATGGCATGTGCATAAATTCATATACTACATGTTATTTCCCCTATCCGACAGATGGCTTTGGCTGCTTTATGTTCAATTTTCCAATTTTAGAATTTCGAATTTTCAAATACGAAATTTCGTATTTCATAGATTTGAAATACAGAAATTTCAGAATATACGAGATAATGTTCATTCGGGATTTTGATACGATCTCCTTTGTAATAATACAAATCCGTAAAATAATTTATGTACAAATATATTTTCTCCTTTAGTATTTTCCATTCAAAATATTTTCTTGTTCTTATACTAATATGAAACAGTAAGCCACTTGATTAGAGATTATCTAATCTTAATTCTTAGGAATGACCAACGAATAATAGTTGCTCTTGATAAATGACAACACTATTTGGCAATAAACAGTACAACAATTTCAGTTCTTCAGTTCACGATAGCAGCATGTACATTTTCTATCAACTAATCGATTTACACAGGATACAAAGGAACTTTAGAAAATAAATAAATAGGCAAATAAAAACACTAACAATCGATCATGATCATGATGATGAGTTAAAACAAATATAACTCGCTCGAATGCAGCAGTCAAAAGTGACTGATCAAATTTCGTAAAAAATGTTCGTTTTTATCGTAAAAAATAGTTACCTTAGAAATAATTGAGCATTTTTTATCAATGGACTGTATCACTTATGCTGTCCCTAAATCTAATGATAGCGTCACCAATCTGCTTTCTGGAGGCTAAATGAAGGCACTGTTCACTCGAACTACTTAATCTATCATCACCATAAAATTCACTTGAAGGACACTTGGGTATAATGGCATCTTTATTTTCGAAATATCTTCGAATAGCTTCACCGAAACGCAGATTCGGTTCTACTGCTCGTAATATGTGAATTGGAACCTCAGCTGCTACGAACATATCAATAACATTGTTGATGTTTTTGTCGGACCTTTGCTTTAGACCTTCAATATCATTATCACTGCGAATTATTGGAACTATACTTTCGAGTTTCTTTCGAGCTGCGGAAAAATGTATCGTTGTAATATTATTCCAAAATAAGTTTGCAGCCGTTCAAACTTACCTTCGACATAGTCCCGGCTGTAAAAAGCTACCACGTCGTAGTTTGTACTGTCGAAATATCCACTGGCCTGACTAACATCACAGTTATCACACTCTTTGCAAAAATGCGCGAAGTTGCAAGGGTACATAAAAAAACCGATGGGATTGTATAGTTGGAAACCTTGAATAGTATTCATTCGAACCTGCAAAAATACAAAAATTTTTAATTAGAATTATAGAATTCGCGCATTAGAGAACTTAAATCAGTTTAGATGGAAGCAGATAATTTGTTACTAAAGCCTTGAGAATTGAAAAGTTTCTTATGAAACCCAACGATGAAAAATAAATTTATTAATTGGCATGCGCGGAATACACATATCAACATGCACATTAGAAACATTCAAAAGTGAGTAAAGGAAAACCCGAGGGAAGAATAGGAACATTACGTTAAGTTCCTGTATTATTTTAAGAAGAAATTACGTTTAAGCCTCGGCCATACGATCAATATTATACGATCAGTATAATACTGGCCTGACAAATATCATGTACTGACCATGTTGTTTCATCAAAAATTGTACGTTGAGATTAAGAACGGTTTAAATTGCCACATATTTGGTGATCTGCATATCATAAATAAAGATTAGGTGATCTGCATCTGCACGAAAGTAGTCATTGGAGACATATTCTGCAACCAAGGCAAATGACCGAAACGAGCTTTAAGTGCCACTTTGTAGTTTCTTAGATAATCCAGCAATTTATTGCAGTAATTTCATACAGTATTGTTTTAGTATGGAAAAAACCATTGCTATAATACATAAAATAGCAATAACAAAAGAAGCATTACAACTGATGCCAAACTATAAAATTCTATGAGTTACATAAATTTCCCAATTTGGACACTGTGAAGCAATATTACTAAAAAAAACCAACGTACTTTGATCAACCATATCAATATGCGTTTACTATTGATCTACAGTGGCGGACATAATTATAAGTTCAGTTACAACATTTCACTGAAATTGTGGATGCAAGTTTGAATGCTTTTATATTTTGTGCGTACTGTAAAATATAATTCCAAGAAATACTGGTATCTCATAAGCCTGATTTCTTCGGCATATAATTTACTCAGTTAGTATATTTCATGCGTTTCAAGCGGACATATTTATAAGTTCAGTAAATTAAAAAGTTCTGTTTGTGAAATTTGGAAGAATTAGCTGGACATTTTTGAGGTAAGTGAATTGATTGCAGTGTGAGTAACTCATTTTTTTAAATAAATTAAATTTACCGTTTTCTATAGAAAAATGCAACGATGAGTGGTATTATCGATGGAGGAAAGGGCAAAAATTGATGCCTACAAAGAAAACTGTTTCTCCAACCGGAAAATTGCAGGGAGATTTCATAGAGCTGTATGTGTAATAAATAATTACATAAAATTAAAAGAAAGGTACAACACTATCAGACAAACAGGCAGAAAACCTATCATAAGTGGACGTCAAAAACGGCTAATCCGACAGAAAGCTTGAAACAAAAGTATGAATGCGTCTCAAGTTCGAGCAGATTTAGACCTGCATGTAACGGTGCGACACATAAGAAGAATTCTGAGTAGCAGCGACAATTTAATATGGACAAAAAGGAAGCCTAAACCACAATTAAAGGAAGGACATAAAAGTGCAAGGATACTGTTTGCGGAAACCTACATGTCTTACAAAGATGAATTGAAAAAGGTTCTTTTCAGTGATGAAAAGAAATTTAATTTAGACGGGCCAGAAAGATTTCAACACTACTGGCACGATCTAAGAAGAGATAAGGAATTGCGACTCTCCCGCAATTTGGGTGGCTGTTGGGTTATGGTTTGGGGATGCTTGTGTTATCATGGAAAGCTTCCTTTGGCCACAATATCCACAATAATGAATTCGAAAAAGTATATTAAACTCTTCGAAGACTTGATAATTGATCAAGCAAAGTCAATAGTTGGACCAGATTTTGTCTTTCAACAAGATAATGCTGCCATACATGTATCCCGAGAGGTAAAAGCTTGGTTTAATTCAAAGGATATATCAGTTTTAGAATGGCTAGCTTGTAGTCCAGACTTGAAACACCATAGAGAATCTGTGGGGCATAATATCGAGAAGGGTATATGAAAACGGAAGGCATTTTCGAACACGAAAGAGCTAAGGGAGCAAATAATAAGAACGTGGGACGAAATACCAGTTACAATATTACAAACCTTGGTTAATTCAATGAAAAAACGTGTATTTGAAGTAATTGAATGTAAAGAAAGCCACACGAAATGTTAGCCATATAATTTTATTAATTAATATGTGCCCCATTTCTTGTGAACTTATAATTATGTCCCCTAATTTAGCAAAAATAAGAGATTTTTAATTTTTTCAATTTCGTTTACGATTGAAATAATTTCATTTAATTTAAATTTTGTTACATATATTATTAAGTTTTTCTTAACATATATTCGTAATAAATAAAATGAATTAGAAGTGAATTTTATTTGAATTATGTAGTGAACTTATAATGATGTCCTCCACTGTAGTAACACCATTTTGTACCTTTAGTATGCGTCCTACAAAGCCACAACGGCTATTTGTTTGGGAAATTTGCCAGAGGAGTGAACTCTTTGGTTTCTTATTCTTTTCCTGTGGAGTAACGAAGATCGAAGGATTTTTATATGAGGTGGCGCAAAAGTTTGTCCTTCGGCATGGAAAATTAACCCGAATGAATTCATCGGGAAAAAATTATCCTTAAACAGTTTTGAGATTGTCTTTTATTTTTTTTTAAATCTACATAACTTTAATTAATTCCTGAATATAGATACAGTAGAAATGTTAGTGATGATACCAAAATGAAGACTAATGTTTAAGAGTATCCAAAAAGCCTAAAATAGCCCAAAATAGCCCGTGGTCGTTTTCCGGACGAGTCGTGGATTTACCTGCATTCAATACTTAATCGACGGATTAGTACAATGGAAACCAGATATCCTGCAAATATTCCTGTAATACAGATCCCGAAATACGGCTCCAAAGTCATGGTAGCTGGCGGAGTGAGCAGCCACGGAGAAAGCGAAATTCATTTTTTTTAACAAAGAGTGCCTGTTAATGGAGAATATTACAGGGAAAATGTCCTCCTTGTTTTTGTTTAAAGCCTTAATAATCACCATCCACTTATGGATAGAAAGGAAGTGATTTTGATACAAATTAAAGCCAAAGCGCATACAGCTTTGGAAACTTATGAGGCGATTTATGAGTACATTTCTAATATATGGATTGATTGGCCTGATTTAAACCCCATTCAAAATGTGTGATCCAGATTAAAGGAGAGCGTCTTTAAAGGTCCACGACCAAAAAATAGGCAGGAGTTGATTCGACGTATACAAGTTGAGTGAAATGCAATTTCGGTAGAGTTTATGTGAAAGTTTCAAAGTGGATTGTAGACTGAATAGAAAACAAAAGAGGAGATAAATCATACTAATTATATGTTAGGTTATCTAATTTGCGTACTTTATAATAAAATTATAATATTAAACCAATCGCTTTTCATTCAAATTTTATACAAAAATACTAAGGCCAGATACCTTATAGTTTAGTTTATAATTTATGTTAGTTGTTAGCCCACTAAAACCATGATTTGATGCAGAAAGGATGTTATGTTGAACATACTGGTCATAGACCATTTTTTATCTGCCAGCGGTTACTTAGGTCTATGAAAGGAGTTACCTAGAAGTCTAAGCATCTATGACGATAGAATATTTTCATTGAAAGATTATCGGAATTCCTCTTTGTGAGCAAGCGCAAAAGCTTTGGCATATAAAAGTACAGAACACATCCAGTTGTTGTAGTTTACTACGAGTTATTATAGTCCAGTGAAATTCGACATAAAAAAGGCAAAACTTCAGAAAAATTAGGGGAAAGCTGAATTATAGGTATGAACCTTGGTACTGGCGTGTTGAACAAAATGTCACAAGTCTCCATCGACCCGAGTGCTGTGTTACTTTTTATACGGGGTCAAAGGTCACCAAAACTTTTCGGAACACACTTTTCCATCTATCCTGGAGTGTGGTAGATAAGTTTGTTAGCATGTTTTTTTATGGGCCTCTTAAACATAGAAAAACAAGCTCACAAACATTCCAAGTCGTAGTCAAAATCGGATAATATCAACATGCCGTTAAGAAAAAGGATGCTGTTAGTAACATATGTTTAGTTCAATATATCTCAAAAACGGTTATAGTTACAAGAAAAAGTGATCTAATCTTTTTTGTTGGAAATTTTCTAAGCTACAAGTTTATCATACATTGTTTTTCTGAAAACGTGACCGTTACTGAGATATTTAGGATAGGTCACTTTTTGTAACGCAGCACTCGGATCGATGGGGACTTTTGACATTTTGTTCAACACGCAAGTACCAAAGTTCATACCAAAATTCAGCTTTCCCCTAATTTTTCCCAAGCAACATGTTAAATTTCCCCGGACTATTAGCCTTTTCTGCGTAAACAGAAACTCTGTTTGGATAATTTCATTTACCCCAAGTTCGAACCTGTTTTAATTGCTAGAGCAATTTCGTTCTCGATAAATGAAATTTGAAATAGCTTACTAAATTTTTATTTACAATAAAATATTCAATCTCAACTAGGAACTTGCACAATGTTGATAATGCCTGCCAGAAAGAATAGAAATATTGAGTTGTTTCATACTGTATCTTCCTTTAAACGCTCAACACTAAAATAATTTGTTGTCGGGTGCAGTCTTTGTATTGCTAGATCCCGAATTAAAAAAAAACCCCACGCTTGACTCAAAAAACCCCCAAAATAGCACCATTTTTACAAGAAAAACCAGTTAGGTGCATATTTCAAGGGAAAGTTATTATATTGATAAAGCCTTCCATACATTGATAATCACGGAAGTTTCTCCAATAGAGCTATTACTAAATAAAGTTTTAGCGTTATACTTATTAACGTTTAATATATTTGTTCCCGCAGATTATATTTAATAGCACATTAAGAAAAGTTTAAAAATATTGTAGAAGCAAAAAAACAAAGGCCAAAAGAAAGAACGAACTACGTTCCGTGCAACGGTAAATGTAGCGCAAGCGTTCGTGCGATACGTATAGTTCGGGCGATACTAGCCAAGCGAAAAGCTGAGGTTAAAGTTGTAGTCTTCTATCTACAAGTATGTATGGCAATATGCAGCTCATATTAATACAAAATAGTGCCGGGGCTATATTCTAGTCGGAAATGTTGGATGGGTATTGTGTTCTAACTGAGATCTAGAATCCATCACCTATATGCCATTGAGTAAGTGCCATTTATCTTCGAGAAAACTTGGTTGGATTTGGTTTTGCATATTTTTTATTTCTTAATTCAAGTGTCATATTTCAATCTAGTTATAAGCTTTTTTCGGGAGGTTTTCTCCGAAGAAATTGTTTCTAATATTCTGCCCCAAAAAATCTCCAAGAGCACTTCAAATTCCCTTTTTTGGAGGGGAAAACTCCCAATTTGGCAGCGCTAGCCGGGTATTCGACAAAGAAAAAGTGCAATGTCCCGAAAATAAATCTACCTTCTCCAGTTTGTCCCGATCGTTTGAACGAAGGAGTTATCTTTTTTTGCTTAGTGACTTACTCAAAATATATAATAAAAATCAGTATTTTGTGGTTAGACCAACCGGAACTTAAAAAAACATTCAAGATTAGCAACTGGATAAATACAAACAAACGAGTTAAAAATTATTGAAAACTGTAATGGATCATTGAAAACTTTAATGGAAAATATGGATCATTTCGTGGATTAAGCCTCCGAAAGCAGTATCAAATATAATTTTTTTGTGAGATAATTAAAAATTGAAATTGAATCAAGTGGTCACTGTTTTCTCATCAAACATCAGCTCATAGCGCATACCTAGCTGACATTTACCGGACAGACCTCTTTATAACTTCCTATTATGAATATATTCATTGGTTGTTGATGTAAATACGAAGGTTATTTGATAAGTCAGTGATTATTCGAATGGTTTTTTTTCAGCAAAAAAAGTATTTTATTTCTCAAATCTCCTTTTAGCTCGATACATTTAGTCCAGCATTTTTCTTATCTTTTTATCCCTTCCAAATAATAGGCTTCCTCAAGGCCCTCAAAATAGCCGTCTGTTTCAGTGATGACCTCTTCATTTCTTCAGGTTTGGAAACAGGAAATAATCGCAGGGGCTAAATCTTTGGAATATAATGGATGGGGTAACAGTTCATGGCCCATTTATTGATTTTTCCCACGGTGACTACACCGTTTGCACATGTGCGTTATCTTGATGGAGCAGAATTTTTTTCTTTGCCAAATGCGGTCGTTTCTGCTTCAAATCAATATCCTATCTGTCCAAAAGCTCCGAATAATATTTGCCGGTGATCGTTTTACCCTTTTCAAAGTAATCAAAGTGAATAACACCACGTGCATCCCAACAAATTTTGACCATGACTTTGTTGGCCGACTGACCCACCTTGACCTTCTTTAGTGCACGATCACTCGAAGAAACCCACTGTTTGAGTTGTTCCTTGGTCCTGGTGCGGTGTGATGGATCTATGTTTCTTCTATAGTAAATAAACGACGCAATAATTTGTTTTTATTGCGGCTAAACATTGCCAAACACTCCTTTGAAGTGGTCACACGATACCGCTTAAGGTCAAGTGTGAGTAATCGCGGCACCCATTCCGCAGATAGCTTCTTCATGTCCAAATATTCGTGTAAAATATGATGTAACCGTTCAATTGAGATGCTTACAGCCTCAGACAACTCACTCATTTTCATTCTCCGATCGTCCAATATCTTTGCATGGATTTTATCGACGATCTCTGCCGTGATAACTTGTTTTGGGCGACCTGAAGTTCGGTTTCGCTTGTCTCGTACGACAACAGCGGAGCTCAGTAAATCACTTCTTAATCATTGAAATTGATGGTGCAGGTAACGGTTTTATGTCGCAAAAAGTAATGCTTAGCCCTTTGGTCTGCAACCACGAGCGAGATTCGTGGTAAAGAATTGGACCCATAAACAAAAAACACGAGTCTGACTCGTGGTAAATCGTTCGGACCAATGTAAACAAGACGACCCTAGCTCGTGATACGTCATTCAGGACAAACAATCAGACTCGTGGTTCAACTGTACTCGATATTTTTTTACTTTAGTTACGTGTAACATTTCATTGCGTTATTCCGGTTATAGACTTCTTCGAAATTCACTTTTTTCCATTTTGATTTGCTTTCAATGGCTGTCAGACAAACAAAATGTCGTAGCTTGCTCATAATTTTACAATAGTGTAGTCATAGATGGCAGTTGAAGGAGGCAGTGTTATATTCAAAGTTGCTGCACGGGAAGTTCAAAAAGTCACGGACTTATCAAACTGCCTGCGTAGCTAACGATACCCGGTTGTTTTTTTATGTACGAGGATTATGTAATCACGTTTCCCTAGCTAAATTTTTGTTTTTTGCAAGAAGGCAATAGCGATACTTTTGTAAGTTTGAGTTTCGACTACCATTTAGGAGATCAACGTCTTAAATAGTGAATTTAGAATGTAATTTATTAGACGACTCTCAACATGCAATATATGAGCTAACTAATAAAATCACACTTAATAGTATAGTTGCTTAGTAATCATACTTAAAAACCGTGCGAAGCTCTTAAGGACGAGAGAGATTTGGCTCAGAAAGTTTGCAGATTACAGGATTGTTGGAAAGGTAAGTCTAGATAAATTTCTGTGGTCGGTCGAGCGACGTTTAATTTCTCATTTGAAAATTCATTTTCCAAGTGAATTAACGAATACCGTACACCCAGATTCTCATTCAGGTAGTAGAGAAGATTTTAGCTGCTCTATTAAGGGGTTAGTCCACTTTTAAACTGCTCCAAATGAACTTTTTTTTTAAACAGCTACCAAAAAAAAACTATTCCAGATATCGATTTGAAATTTTACATACATTTTTATTGAAGCTAAAAGTTAACATTTTCATTGAAAAAAATTATTAGAAAACAAAATGGCGACCGCCCCAATGGATCGCCGCAGCACCGCCGAAAAAAAAGCAAATTGCGCCTCGTAAATTCCTAGACAAAATAAGCATCTGTGAACAAACTACCAAAAATATTTCATTGGTTTTGAGTATAAAGGACTACACGGGCCTAAATTTATAGCCCCAAAGCGATTAAAAAAAATTTGGTATACTTTTGAACATTGGTTATCCAGTTTTTCGCGTTTTTTCAATCAAAAAAGTGTTTCCCAAATCGTCAAAATTTTTTTTTGTTCTAAATTTAGGCCCGTGCAGTCCTATATACTCAAAACTAATGAAATATTTTTGGTAATTTGCTCACAGACGCTTATTTTGTCCAGAAATTTACGAGGCGCAATTTGCTTTTTTTTCGGCGGTGCTGCGGCGATCCATTGGGGCGGTCGCCATTTGGCTTTCTAATAATTTTTTCCAATAAAAATGCTAATTTTAAACTTCAATAAAGATGTATGTAAAATTTGAAATCGATATTTTGAATAATTTTTTTTTGGTAGCTGTTTAAAAAAAAAAGTTCATTTGGAGCAGTTTAACAGTGGACTAACCCCTTAAGTTTTTTTTTACTGCGAATCAACTACCTGCTGTTTCAAAACGTTCGAGGATTTAATTTTCGCTAGATTTGATTTCGACCAAGTTACCCTTCGTAGTACAACTATTCCTTTACTAAAAGCTTCTTTTGGTTTTCTTGGCAGTTGGAAGTCGAGAATTAGCGTTTCGCTAATTCGGGAAATCAATCCGAGCTACTTACCAATATACTCATAAAAGCAAACATATCTAAATGTTTAGATTGCTCTCATTTCTCTATATGACTAAATATTTTCTCACATTTCACACGAAGTAAACTTACCCTATTAAGAAAATCAGCCTTGAATGACATCGAGTTCGATCCTAACATTACCAGACTTTCTAAGCCTATCTTACGTAAAGCTAAGTCAATTACGGCCAAGCTGAGTATTTGATTTCTTCCAAACATTGAATTCAGCATAATGTCATCTGTCAAGGCAGGTTGCGTGTAAATAGCCGGCAGCCGTATAGATAGCCACGCGATTCGAGAGCCATCTGTTTTGTATTTTTTTGACAAGTCTAACGCTAGATTCTTCAAATTCATAAATTTATCTTCGTCTCCCCTGCTCGGCGATTCCACGTTATAGAGAAATATCTGCAAAACGAAATATGTTAGTTTTGTTAAAATTTATATTTTCAAAAGACTTGCCATCATCAAAAAGGTGTTATCCTGATTTTCCATACAAGTACGTTCATAGCGCTTCACAAACTCAAGGGACTCTACGACTTGGTGTTCAAAAGTTGGCAACAGAATCGCTACTCGAGTACTCTCGGTTACATAAGGCGATGAAACGATTTCAACTCTGCCTAGTGGTTTTACAGCTTCAAAACTAAAAGTAAAATTCAAGTGATGATTAAATTTAGATGTAGTTTAAATATTCTTCGAAGACTATGTTTATGAAGAGTCAATACATGAAAATATGTGATTTATTTATTTTATTTTAGTTTATTTATTTTTTTTAGAATTTCTTTACTAAGCGATTATGGCTTTCGATTTGCGAATGGGAATTATTCTGCAATGAAAAGCAACAACAAATATTAACGTTTTGAAAATTTGAAAAGTTTTGACAGTGAATCCTAAAATTCTTTTCACGCGTATAATTTCCAGCGCAGTGATTCAATCGAAACGAAATTCACGTGAAACAGATTTGGTATATATTTTGCTTTGCTGCTAACACAGGGTAACCAGCACAGATATTTTCGTAAATATTGCAACAGCAGATGCTTCAAACCACATACTCATATGCAAAGCATTTGCAATAATTATAAGGCACAAATTTTTTTAATTTTCTGAGTTTTGAAAATTTTTGGGATGGCAGCCTCAAACAACGTTTAACCGCTGAAACTTCCGATGAAATCCTGCAATGAGAACGAAATTCAAAGCAAAAGTTGATTTAACTATGAGCTTGGTATGGTAAACTTATTGCTGCTTCGTTGGAAAAGTTTTCATCATTTATGTTATAGTTGGGTTTTGTTGCTTTGGATAAGGTATGGTTGATATGATACTACAAAAAAGTGTATAACGTCTTTCCATATTTTTTGTCACTCAAGGACAATTTCTTCGAAAATCAGTTTTCTAGCGGTTCTGATGCGCTAGACTTTTTTTAATTAATCTCGAGAAAAAGGAAAAATCTCGTAATTAAAAATAGAGGGCAATTTTTTCCCCACTAACGATTGTAAGAAAACTTTTCCTAGTACAGCAAAATTTTCAAATACATTGGGTTCGATTGTCTCCGAAAGCGTTCCATTGAATGCGGAACGACACATTGGTATCGTATACACCGAACGGACTAAACACCAAATTCCACCTAAATTTTTTAGTCCACGTGGTGTAAACACTCGCGGACCGACCTAAATTTAGGTCGGTCCACAATTTCAAGCGACTTGACCTAAATATAGGTCGTGGACTATAATCGGTGTAAGCACAAGCGACCTAAACATTGATTTTTGCGCGACTATTAATAATGTATGTCTGTTGAATATAAGCTCATAACATTCCCCTTTGACACAAAATCATTGAAATAAACATCTTTGAGAGACAAATGAAAAAATAAATACAGTGCATGAACGAAAATTAAAATAAATGACAGCCGTCATATACGAACGAGGACTAAATTCGACTTAAGCAAATTTTAGGTCAGGTTGGTATAAACACCTGAGGACTAAGTTCATTTAGTCCGCGCTTTAGATCAGGTCACTTTTGGTCTGACCGCTGTATTGCTTGTCTGCTCTATTCGACCAAACTGTCGCCGGACCGGTTGCCAGATAGCAGATCTCGATTTTATTTATCGGATGATCATCTCTGCCATAGGATTCGGTACGTTTTGCTCATTTCACTAATCCCGAGATGAATTGTTTAAATCGGTGGGGTGAATGATTGGTCAACTATGTTGTTATTCGATTGCGTGTTAGCCGCTGGTTTTTTGATAGTTTTTGGGTGGTTTTGTGTTGATATTGTAAAGGTTTTGAGGTATAGAGCGATCTAATGTATTCTGTTTATCTCTGTGACCTTTAAGATAATTTGAACCCATTAGCTAGATGATCTTGGGTTATCCTGGTATGGTTTTTCGCCCTAGTATAGATGGACAAAAAAAATTTGCTCACCAGGTCCCCGGGGGACCTATCATCACGGGGTATGTAAGGTTTAACTCACTAAAAAAAGACCATCTACAAGCCCATGAAGTTCCGAGTTAAAACCCGCCTAAACACCGCTTCAACCCTGTCGTGCTGACTCACCTATCTGTAACTACGCGCCAGTTCTGCTCGTTTTCCCTTCCAGGCCAAGCGTGGACTCAATGGTGCGCCTCAAACTTACGTAGCGACTGCATCATCAGCTTCAGATGCACAGTACTATTAGTACGGTGTACCCACCTTACTCATTTTTTTTTTAGCTATTTCCGAAAGTAACCGTGCCCTGTCATGAATTGACAAAGGTAAAAATATACCTCTTTGTGGCTACGGCTAAGCAAAAGCTCAAAACGTTGTTACCCAAGTTGGAGGGTGAGCGTACGCGCACGCAACAGAGCCTCAGTTCTGTCCAGCTCTGAGCGAGAGAAGTATCCTTCCTTGCGTTCTCGCGCTAGTAGATGGGTCGGGATTACTTCCGATACCAGCATCACAACCTCTCCTGAGACCGTGCGGTAGCTACAAGCGATTCGCAGGACACACCCGCGCTAGACGCTGGCAATACACTTCCAGAACTTCTTAGTTCGGAGTACATCTCCCCAAATGCTGGCTCCATATAGCAAGATGAAATTAGTTGTTACTATCAGCAGCCACCGTCTCATCTCACTGGGTCCGCCAACGTTGGCCAAGGTATGATGTGGAAAATACATATTGGCCGAGCCCAGGCGAGCCGAGTGTGTGAACGTTCCAGACAAGCGACTTTGACAGGTGTCACAGGCGCTCGTGCGACTTCCGATCGGAATGGGTTTTGGGCACGAGCCAAGGCGATTCGTGACAAGCTGTCAAATGCCGTCCTCATGTTGGCGGCCTCGTCTGACTTCGGCTCGCCTGGCCTCGGCCAATATTTATTTGCTACATGACAATGTTATTCTCCGCTTGGAAGTGATTACCACTGCGACGTCATCAGCGTAACGTACCAGGAACACATACGGATGCATTTCAGGGCACAGCAGATCATCGGACATGATTTTCTATAGATCAGGTTCTAAGATCGACCCCTGTGCCGTACATGAGATGACAGGACTTCTTCTGACTGCATCTTCGGTGTCGTAAAGCAACCATCGGTCCCTAAGGTATTCTCGCATCATGGCCAGCAATTAGCCAGGGATACGAAACCTCTGCCCAAGGATCCAAAGAATGCCTGTCAGCATCGCCGAGTTGAAAGCGTTATGCACGTCCAGCTTTACCAGCAGGGCGACTGGTCTGGCTTGATGACATGCCTCTTCCGCTCTCGCCATAGCCCCAAAAGCCCCTGAGGTGGCATCGATTGTTGAATCCCCTTTCTACCGCGGCTAAACATGAATTTTACAAATTCAATAATAGACGCGCTTGACTCCGCCACGATTTTAAGCGCTTCGACTGGTACACTATCAGGCCCCGGAGACTTCTGGTTCTTTATTTTGGACACTGCACTGTCCAGCTGCTCATCCGTAAAGGGAGGTTAATGATGGTCGGATCGTCAGTCTTTGGCGGATGCACTGGGACATGCTCGTGTGACACGCTCCACGGCTGTCGCATTCATAAGAGTGCTAGACCGCATGCAGTCAAGGTTACGGGTGACAAATTGGCTCGTTTGCTCCTCGTGATGGCCTTGGTCAGCTCCTTCTTTGCCGCAATGTGACCAGCAGATAGTTCAACCACTCGCGGCTTATGCTTGGCTCGATGCGCAATGCGCCTGCACTCCAAAGCGATGCGCCGCAATTCGGCGATTTTCTTGTTCCGCTAGGCGATTGACTTGTTAAAAATCTACTCGATCTGTCTAAAAACCCAACGGTAGAATTTTAGTCTATTTACTTAAGAATACAAAAAAGAAAGATTCAACAATATTTTTCAAACCATTCCTGAGAAAAAGGTACATAAGTGCAAAAAACATGATCATGCAGGAAACGTCATCAGAGTCGAGAATGTGTTGATGCCATTTTTGAGAGTTTGTCAATCAAGACCAAATATATTAATTTACAGACCAAATTTTTGCCAAAAAATGCATCAAAGCTCGTAGCGTAGACAGGAAAAAAAGAAAATTGAAAGAGGAGCAGACCGAGGCAGAGGGTGCACCATACGAGGCAGGTGCTAACTAAATTTTATGTACACTCAGAAAAATTTCACCACTTAAAATTTTTTAGAATCAAATTTAAATCAAAAGTTGAAACACTTTTAAATAAAAAACGAATCTTATTTGAATTCCACTTTATTATAAAAATTTTAATTTCATATCAAAATTCTTCATCATTGAAAATTTTTGATTTGGCGTCATATACGTTTCTTTTTAATTCAAATAATCTGACCTCATTTCAATAACGCTGTATCAAAGTGTGTCTTGTTTGTTTTAATGTTTTATTTTTCATTCAATGACGAACAATTTTGATATGAAAATAAAATTAATATAATAAAGTGGAATTCAAATTAGATTTGTTTTTTATTTAAAAGTGTTTCAACGTTTGATTTAAATTTGATTCTAAAAAATTTTAAGTGGTGAAATTTTTCTGAGTGTACATAAAATTTAGTTAGCACCTGCCTCGATTTTATTAAAAGAAATTTTTCTGAGTGTAACGTTTACAT
The DNA here is from genome assembly GCA_947369275.1 of Nemotelus nigrinus. NCBI lineage: Eukaryota > Metazoa > Arthropoda > Insecta > Diptera > Stratiomyidae > Nemotelus > Nemotelus nigrinus. The sequence continues at coordinate 73,837,177 of OX376374.1, forward strand.
TACAGTTCATTTTATTTACACATCATGCGGAACGGCTTATTTCGTTTAACGGCGCCATCTCGTATAACACAATAAAGATTATTTATTTTAGTGATAGCTTGTAATTATTTGTTATGCATTGAAAAAGAAGATTTGGTTGAATCGTGTAATATGCTGAAAATTATTGAGCAGCAATTTCGAATGAATTTGACACATTCGAATAATAACTTAAATTTAATGTGGATATCTTACCATCTCTACAACACCGTTTTAATTAACTGTCTGATTGTACTTAAACAGCTGTTGTGTGTGTATAATTGGAATATTAACTAATGCAGAGTTTTATAAATACTAAGAAAGCACAACACACAATTCACATAACTGAAAACGCCACACCGATATGTGTGCATATGCACGAGTATTACATTCACTCACCTTTTGATTACGAATTGCTTTCTTTTTGTATCTTCAAAGCTCAAGTGCATTTGGTAGTCCATACCTCGCGTCGGATCATATTTTCTGTATGCAGTGTGCACTTTATTGAATTTCAGATCACCATACTTATGCTTGGCGTATGTTAAGCTTTTGTTCAGTATTTTGCGGAAATCTTCGAAATCGATGCGAGATAATGGTGTCAAAACGGATTTATGATTCGGCATGAACGTGTGCGTCAAATTGATATAGTTCCATGCCAGGAGGTCATGTCGAGTATCGGGTTTGCTCATTGGCGGTACACCTAAAGGCCATTGAATCTCTAAAATATTATTCGAAACTGTGCCATTCGATATGCGATATGTCTTTTTTTCTAACGATAGACTTTGATTCCTGAGCAAATCTAAATTTATCTGAAAAGAAAACAAAGACAAATAAACAAATGTTGGATTAATGTTTTTGCGGTGTTTTATGTGCAAAAGAAAGCTTGCGTATGATGCAATGCACTGTTCGCTTCTTCGAAAAGAAGTCAATAATTTATTTAGATTGCCAAATTCTTATTAAAAATGTACGATTAGTTTGTTTGTACACGTACATGCTGAAAATATGAACTTACTAAGTTTATGGACTTTAGCAATTCAAAATATCTTGCTAGATGCGTACCACTTTAGTGTGATAGTACATCGATTGTAGATACAAAATAATGATGAATGAAGTGTTGATTTTCAGAACAAACAATCATATGGCAATATTAAGGCTGAATTTATCGGACAACAGACCAGTATTTTGATATAATCCACATGGACATCAAATATACTTTATGTCAGTGCTGGTGATTTTAAAATAGACCATGTTGCTATTAGATTTGCTTCATTGTGAAGCAAATGTGGTAGTTAAACGCATATTTATGCTCTTTTTTGAAGCTTTGAAAGATTTAAACGTCTCAGTAACAAGAAGCTCGTGACTGAATTTTTCGAATCACTCTTATGTGGCTTAGTGGGTAAATTGCTGAACGCATTAACCTTGTTTGGAATCTGAACCAAGAACATCGATTATGAGCACCCACTTGGGCTTTCAATTGACAAATCTGTGCATCTAATCAGAAGCATGAGTTAGTTCGAAACGTGATTCCAATAATTTTGCACTTGAAAAAAATTGATTATGGAATTTCATACATACCGACTGGAAACCCAAAAGCTCTGTACAGGGATAACTTTGGTGTTTGTGCTGATTGTACCCGTACTTTCAAATTGAGAGTTCAGGAAATAATTTTAATGATTCGAAATAGCTCCATCTTATGAAGCAAATACATATTGGGAGAGGCCAGGCGAGTCGAAGTCAGACGAGACCGCCAGCATGTGGACGGCTTTGACAGCTCGTCACGAAATCGCTTCGACTCGTGCCCAAAACTCATTCCGATCGGAAGTCGTACGAGCGCCGGCGAGACCTGTCAAAGTCGATTGTCTGGACCGTCCACACACTCGGGCTCGCCAGCTTGCGCCTGGGCTCGGCCAATATGTATTTCGTACTTTAAATATTCCTGATTTGGGTTTATTTTAAATTTTAGATCTTTAAACATAAAGAAGATTTTTTTAGAATAGATATTGAAAGATGATATTGCAAGGTAAACTACAATGCCTCTCACGATTTTAGGGCATGTGTAGTCTGCAGTAATGTTTAATATTATAAAAATTTTAATAATAGACAATTAAAACTTTATTACAATCTCTAGATAATAGATACATAAAGTATATAGACCTACGAGCATTAGCGACAATTCTCGATCCCAGAGCGTCCGCGACGTGATTACGTGATGTGGAATTGTCGCCAACCAATCTGGGAAGAACTCATGCAAGTGTTTCGGGCGTAAACACAAAGCCTTTAGGTTGAGCGAAGGGCCAAACTAGGCAAAAATTGTTAGAAATTATTAAAAAGTAGAAATCTATAGAAACCGAATTCAATGACCGGTAACAGACCTGGCAACGACCTGTGTATTTTCTTATGAAACATGCGATCTTTGTACAGGCTAAATGTCACTTGCCAGCAAACCAAATATCCTGTTGACATAGCATCTATGTAAAAAATTAAAATGGCTACATAATTCAAAAAGAAGAGATGCTATAACGTCTTCTAAAGTTGAACACGTATTCTGGAGAGGTTTTTAGGCAGCGAGAATCATCGGCTCTACAGCGATAAATGATAAGTTTTGTAACATTGAAATCGTCACATTAATAACAATGGAGACATAGGTTGGTTAAGTGGTTATCAGTGGGAAGATAACTACCGAGAGACACACTTAGACACAGAATAGGCCCTATGTGATACCATGGTTAGTGTTTGCGCTTAGCCAAAATAGTCGGAGAAGCCTCTGGTTCCGTTAATAAACGGTGCTGTCCATTTTAAGTCAACGGCAGATAGTTCAATGAGACTTGTCAGGAAAGATGCACCGGATTCTTCCTCTGGGAACCTTTCCTAAACCTTGAAGAGTCTTTCAACAATAACCCCTTCAAGGTTTAGAAAGGTGGCAAGATTATACTCCTTAAGGGAAGGTTATCTCAGATAAGGTCGAAAATAAGGCAAAGTTTGAGAATTTTTCGAGGGATAATGAAAAACCATACGAAGTTCTGGTTTTAACTAGTTCATTTGTTGATCATTCTAAAATCGTTCAAAGTTTTATTACGATGAAATTCAATGTGGTGACTCGAAAATCGCGGCTCTCGTCTATCTCTGCACGAGGGACATCGTCCGGTAACTTCAAGTCTGTAGCTTCTCGTAGTAAACTGATATCAGTCATAGTTTAAAGTCATTAAAATTTATGGAAATCTCCATGTCTTATACCTAACGAGAATGAATTGGGACAAATAATAATTGAAATTATGGATATTTAAAAAGAAGTGAATTGAATTGAAACTTTTTATGCTCATTTTAGATATGACATATAAAACAGTATTCTTTTGGGCAGACTTAGAATGAAGTGAATCGGATCAATAGATCGACACCTGTGCTTGAAGTTATGATGAAAAATATCGTTTCGAGAAAAACGCGTTTAAAGTTTTGTAGCAAGTTTGCCTTGGGATAACTTTCTTATTTGTTCAGTGATCTCGACCAGTACCAATTGCTATAGGGCTTTGGGGTGGCATATAACGAATCTGAAGTCAAGTTAACAAAATACAAGATGGCGTATCCAATACGGCGGATCAAAAAAATTTCCATCTGCCAATTTGGACCAAAATATCTATAAGAAGATTTTCGTGGTCGTCAATTTGCTACATTATATTCACATTAAGATCTAAGTCGGCTATTCCTGTGCCGTATAGGAATCCTTCCTCGATTTCAAGCCTCTCCTGGTTGGCCGGCTCCGGCAGACGTTGCGCGAGGCGGGCGTTTCGAGCAGCGGGCGATATTCGTCGTTAAGGATATGCAATTTTCTGACGCATCGGTTATTTTTCGCATGTGTTGCCACCTAAAGTGTATTCCAACACGAACAAGTATGCGAAAGTACAGATCGTAATTAGTTCCGGTACATAGAAAGCCATCTGAGGCCCGCCGTGAATAAGCTATACCTGAGCGTTCCCCAGCGCGCGTGAGGTAGGTGCGTTTGAGATGCTTTAATGCCATAAATATGTTCCAAATCGGAATATCCTTTTGCACACATATTCTACACGTATGTAGCTTTAATTTTTTGTAAAACAAAAAAAAAAACGATTTGTATGAAAAAAATCTGAAAGAACCTCCCCTTAAGAGTGAAAGACTTTTCAATTTGCTCCGTCAGGACATGATGAGCAATTTTCACAGACTTGCTTTTAGTATAAGCATGCTGTGACTGCGAGATTAATGCCGGATCGACTGACATCTTAATATGGTAGCCAATGATTCTCTTCAGAATCTTGAGCAAAACCGAGCTAAGACGAATTGGGCTTAAGTCCTTGGCTTGACACGCGAAACTTTTTATGCTTTAAGCATAGTACTGAGTTCGATTTCACGTGAAATTTTCATACAATATTTCACGTGAAATCTGTTTCGGCGAAAATTTAGCTTGAAAATAAGCAAGAGTTGTACTCTGTTCTTAGCATGAAAAATTGCTTTGAAGTTACTTTCGCTTTGAAAATGCAGATGGCACTGACACATGTCTCCAATCATTTCACGCCAATTAAGTTTGTGCAGTTCATTCTTTCGAGCTAAAAAGTGACATTTGGTGTTTCAATTTGAAAATGGAATTGTGCAAATGTCTTTCCAATAAGAAAATCGATTGAAAACTGAAATTCTTGACATTTTATCCTCTGGTTTCTCCATTGCCACAATTTTCGCTCGAAAGAATGACCAGATAATGGAGACATGTCAAAATTTAGCTTCACGATAAGCTCAGTACCAGCCTTTAGGATTAAACACAACTTTTCCGCCAGCTGACGGTGTCAAAAATAGTCCCGCAGAGAAGACTTAAAAGCCGCATTTTCAATTCAATTCGCAGTTCGATTCAGTGTTAAGAACAGACTGACTGTCAGCATAAACTAATAAAATCGAAGTGTACTCATTTAGGCTATTTGAATGTATTAGGTAAGATAGTGTAAGTACATGATATTGTGATATTTATTATAGCTAATATATAATTTATGAATGCATAAGTGAGAGTGAAATATTTTCAACAGACGGGAACATACGAGAAGCGCAAGTATGCATTATTTATGTCTCTAGTTACTTCTACCGACTGCTGGATGTCAGCCGGAAGACCATCATCAATCAGCTCCCGGAGGCTTGAACGACCCGAAGGAGTTAATGGCCCACCGTAATTGGGAGAAAGAAATCTGAAGATGTGCCGTTAAGCTAAAGGCATGCTCCACTTGATGCGTCGCATACATCAGGGTATTATAATTCCCCGGAAAATGTGAGTCCATAAGAACAGTTAAAGTATCGATGCTTCAGTTAGTCTAGATGCCGTCAGGCCCTTGGACACCGAGCATAAAACATTAAGCAGACGATTTGACTCGTTATTACCTTCTTTGTTACGACAGAATTATCTCCACTAGGATCTCTAAGTCTTGCGTATGGCATACTTACATTCTTTAAACTTCTTTTATATAATTACCAGTCATTACACAGTTAAACTCTTTCCTGCACGTTCTCCGTCGATATTTTCATATTCGGCCATGGTGGCTGAGACTTCCCTTTGGCTTAAAGTGGAGTAAACTCCACTCAAGCAGTTGATAGCACCGGTAACAATACTAGCCCCACGATCTTAATCCTGATAACAATCGATGCCCCCTGAGAAGGTTCCAGACAGGATTGTACTAGAGATTGGACCTTTGCCCAATTTATTCTTTTCCTATTGATAAAGGCTACCCGCTCTGATAAACTATGGTCCCTCACCCTCAGTTGTGAACGAGCATTCCTGCCGTAACCGTCATCCCCGCAGGAGGTGAGTTTGTCACTCGCTGACTAAGGTAACGTTAAGAAGCTCCCTACGGTTTGAAGCGTGGAAAGTCGGTTCACTAATGGCATTAGCAATCGAAAGGCCATGAGACAAGATGAAGGGTAAAAAGTGTCTCACTTCGACTATTTGTATCGGAGCTACCCCAAACTTCATGATGATCATTGAAGTCAGCCTCTAGAAAAAAAAGGACGCAAATCTTTGTTGTAGTTACCACTGCTATCCTGACGATATCAGAATGAGGACTTGTGCCGTGATCGGTGGTCATGTAGCAAGAAATAAACCAGAATGTCTTGCGTTTGATTTCTGCTGTAATAGCCAGGTTATGGTTTTCACACAAATTTTGGGGAACAAGTATGTCTATAAGTTTCTTTAGGAGAATACAGGCTTGTCCATACAGGCAGGTCCATTTAATGTCCTGCTTCTAGAGTCAGGATATCGAAGCATCCGCCCAACTCAGTGATATCGACACCGGTAGGGATTACGCATTCGAGTCCTTCGCCGAAGCAACCCCCGTAAGCATGCTAGGCCCCTTGCAGGATCGCTCTTTCACTACCATAATCTCCTACTACTAGCTCCAAGGTCCTTCGACCAGTTGATCTCGACCCCATTACTCTCACGGACACGCAGAGTCCATTTCTCGATCCCGTATCTAAAGATACCTTTAGAGGCCTTGAGGAGCTGTACCGCCTCTTCATTCAGAATGAAGATGGCCTCCCTCCGATTACTAAACGGCTTGCCAATCTTAATAACACTGCAATGACTACAGTGGTGAACAATCTAGTTACCTCCAGAATTTCTTCTGGGTTAGAAACGAATCTTTTGTTGGCAATTTCATTGAAAATTCGAGAAAGTCCTGGAGTGGACCCTATCAATTTGGGCTTCTTCGCCGTTTGTCTGCTCTTACTCATTTGCTCAGTTGAACTTATCGTGTCTGAGAAGTGTCCACAAAGTTTAGAGCGAATTCTCTCCAATTGAGTTCACAAACCACTAAAGGGAGTTTTTGTCCTTTTCGGACAACGTTTCGAGACGAGCCCTTTTTAGTTTCCCTAGAGATTTAAAGACTGCTTTTCTTGTTCTGTCAGTTCGAGAAGTAGCATCGGAATATGAAGTGGTGCCTGAAGATGAATTGCACAAGAGGTGACATTGGTGGACGGACGGGACACAGGGCAAAAGAGATATATAACAGACGGACGGGAAAAAAGAGAAATATTTTTTTTTTTAGAGAAACGGGACGGGCCTTAGATATATATTCTAGATACGAGTATATTAACAGCAGAGTAGGGAAAGAACCCACAAACACACAATACATGGATTTCTACAGCCTGTACGAATATATTATCGAGAGCGGATTTCGGATCTTTCATCAGCTCCAGAAATTCTCGTTGAGAGTACCTGGTTTGCACGGAAGATATTCACCAAGTAACTTGAGCTAGACTGTATGATTCTCAACAAAATGTGTTGATAAATTGCCACCACCACCATGTTCACACACCAGTTTTGAATTTAGCCTAGCTGTGTCCCTGAATCATATCATAGATAGAGAGAGTTTAGATAGAGAGAGTTGTTAAGCTGATTACTCCAAACTAGTACATTGATTTTCAATGAAGTCTCTACCAACTTCAACCCCCAGCTCCGTAACGGGCTGTAGTGCGACAACTTTACTTTTTGACCTTACTAACCTGTTAAATATGCCAACACATCGAGGAACTCCTGTAAACTATAGTAGTGTCTTGGGCTGATCTATCTCATATACAAGAAAAGAGACACCACAGAGAGGAGCAATTATAAGGCTATCACTTTACTGAGTATCTTCCATAAGGTGTTCTCCGCTGTCCTGCTAGACTGGATGGGCCCATTCTCTCATAAAGTAATTGGTTAATTTATGTTACCCGCGTACCTTTTTGAAAGGAGATATTTACAGTCATAAAAATTTTGAGCATTATTTACATGTATTCAGTCTTGCGGGAAATATTGGACTGTTAAGATGATCAGAGAAACAGTGGAAATTTGGCTCCCTCCTCTCTCTCAGCACGTAGGGGCCTGAACTTCGCCTTTGAACCGCGGGGGGTACGTGAGATAAAAAACCGGATTATGCACGATAATAGTCGACGCACCTACCCATGGTTCTCTGCCAAACGACCCTCCCGGGACTATGACAAAGCCAAGCATTTAGAATCGGAAAACTTTTTTTCTGTAAGGTGGGATTGCAGAGACATCCTTGTTTTCCTCAATTTTCGTGACAATGATAATTTGACTATTGCAACAGAAATCAATCGCATTTTGGTTTAAATTTTGCTATATGGACCACGATCACGGTACAAATCCTGCCTCTGATATAATCAGGGAAGTAATAACTAATGCAAGAAGGATTTGCGTGCCTCTGTTTCTGGGAGCTGAGCCCAATGCTTATCATGAAGTTTAGGCTAGCTCCGATACAAATAATTGAGATGCGGCACTGTTTTACTTCATCTTGTCTCACGAGCTGTCGATTGCTAATGTTGTCAATGAACTGACTTTCCTCACCTCAAATCGTAGGGAAATTCTTAACGTTAAGGCGGCTTTAGATATGCGGTGTTTGTCAAATACCGAGCACCTAGTTTGGCAAACTTCGCATGTGTAGTTGGGTTGCTCGCCTAGTGCGTGCCCTAGGCCAAGGACAAACATTCGGGTGCTCGCTATTCCCGTAGTTTGTCGATCTTTCAACTCACATCAAAGTAGACGAGCACCATGGATCAAGTACTAAAGGTTGCGACATGAGCGTGACCACGCCTACTTATGACGAAATAAGATGCAAACACGCGTAGAAATTATCCAGAAATAACTGGTTTTTAGGTGAATGAAGAGTACTGTTTTCGGTTGTGTCCAAATGTTTCTGTTAATGAGTTTATTGGATGTTGCAATCTAGGCAGCACTTAAATTGCTGATCTGAAATGGAGCAATTGAAACTGCTTGCAGTGTATGTTGCCTCTTTTATGCTGTAATTCATTAAATTTGAGCACAAATGGAGGAAGATCGACGTGAAAATTATTGAAATAGATGACTTTTTACAAAGAAATTATTATAATTTTGCATAGTTGAATGAGCTCACAGCTCATTCAAGGATTAATGACTAAAGCTAAAGTATCATTAAGCGATATTTAAATCAATTTTAAATTAGTAATTGAACGATGTTTATTTAGAATTAGCAAATGATAGACAGCACTTAAATGATGATTTATGGCAAATGATCAATTAGGCAGCGCAGTGTCTACTATTTTAAAGTCCGGTACATAAATTCAGTAGATTTCATTAGGTAAATTAGTTTAATGTAACATTAGCATTTGTTGAGAATTTTAATTGCTTGACAATACTTCTGCGGATTATATTAATATGCACCTGTAATTATAAATTAATACTTAAGTTCCTATCTGTGATTAAGTTTTTCTTACATCTAAATTATACCGTAACTATTCATCTTGTCAAGAATTTAACGTAAAACAATAAAAAAATATTCTCTAACTTTGTGTTTTACATATCTTACACAATCAAAAGAAAAATTCAATAAAATTCATATTTTTCCCTGATTCACCGGTCTCCGGTACGTGACGAAATAAGATGCAACGCCGAACAGCAAAAACCTATTGTCGCAATCTTATTTCCTTGATTCATGGACGAGCACTGTGTTTGGGTATGTTCGGATCCCCGCTTTAGACATTCGGTATTTGTTGCGGTTGTTGATAAATACTGAAAAGTGTCAAACTGTGTGGCGCGAGTAAAAATTTTCAAATGTGGCACGGTAAGCAACATATTTTTTGCGTTATATGAAGGTCGAATATTTTTTGTGGCGATAATTTATCACCGCTAAGCATAACTTTATTATCACTATTTTTAGGAAATGCAATTAGATGCAGCAACTATTTCGTTATTTTTGTCAAGAAAATGGCAGGAGTGAACAACGACGAGCAGCTCGTACATGTTCCAGTTTTGGCAAACATTCGGCAATGCCCGAATGTCTAATTCAAAGTGCTTGTCATTTCGCAATCACCAAGCCAAATGACTTGACTAGGTGTTCGGTATTTGGCGAATAGGAGGTGTTTGACAAACACCGCATATCTAAAGCCACCTTTACCTTAGTCAGCGAGCGGCTTAATCACTTCCTGCAGGATTGGAGGCTCCAACAGGTTTACTCGTTTTTTGATCACAGGAACATAGCCTTTAAGTTTGGCGACTATTGCTTACCGGAGCGAGTAGATCTTACTAAAAGGAAAAGAAAGATTTGGCCATTATAATCTCTGGTTCGATCCTCATTCGAACCTTCTCCGGGGGCATTGATTGTCATTAGGATTTAGATCGTACGGCTAGTACTCTTATCAGTGTTCCCAGCTCTGCGGCTGGAGTGGCGTGGACTCCACTTAAAGCCGAACGGAAGTCTAAGTCGCTAGTCCGCCTTCTGCAGAGAGTGCAGGAAAAATTATAATGACGCAAAATGATCTATTGATTGTTCATTATATTAAGTAAAGCTTAAGGAATTTAAGTATGTCGTACGCAATGCTTAGAGATCCTCGCAGAGATCATTCTAAGGTAACGGAGAATGTATCAACGAGTCAAATCGTCTGCGTAACGTTTTACACTCGGTGTCCACGGCTATGGGGTGTATCCAGGACCCTGACGGCCTCTGGACTAACTCAAGCACCGACACTTCAACTGCTCTAGTGGAATTACATTTCCGGGGGAATAATCCCCCATTGTGAGTGGCGCATCAAATAGAGTATACTTTTGGATTAAAGCCACCACTTAGGATTTCTAACTCCCAACTGAAGTGGCCCATAAGCTCCCTTGAGCCGTTCAAGTGTCGAAGCTCTGATAGTGTTTTTCCGGCCGATATCCAGCAGTATATAGAAGTAACGCTGCTTCAGCTAAGAGACATTTTTGTATTTTCCCGTCAACTGGCGAAAAACGATAGTTATGTTAAGATCCAAAGCAAGAAAAATTTTGGATGTCAAGCCAAAGGACTATCGTTTAATTTGTCTTAGCTCTGTTCTACTTAAGGTTCTCGAGAGGATCATTGGCTATAATTTTACGAAGTCAATCGATTCTGCGTTTATCTCGCAGTCACAGCATACTTCTACCAAAAGCAAGTCTGCTGAAACTGCTCTTCATATCTCCATTGAGCAAATTGAGAAGTCTCTCGCTCTGAAGGAGTATACTTTTGCCGCTTTCATAGACATTGTACATTGTTGAAATATCAAGCCTATTGAATGTTGATAGGCGGCTGGCAGCCTTCGTCAAGCAGATTATCATTAGTAGGGTTGTTTTTTCTTCCTTAGAGAATGCTCTCTTCCGACTGGGTGTAAATATGGACACTTCTCAGGGTAGTGTCTTTCTCCCGTGTAGTGGATTACTGCGGAGAATACTCTTCTGATGATGGCTGGACCAAGCCGGCTACTTGGTGGTTGCTTATGCGGACGAAATAGTCGTAGCAGTGTCAGGAAAGTCTCTACCCACGTTTTCGGAAAGGCTGAATTACTCTTTCGATATACTTTCACCGAACCAGGATTGCGACTTGAATATGAGCCCTGGCTAAACGGAGCTTGTAATGTTTACAAGCAAGTATAAAGCTCATCCATTTGACCTCCCGAAATTGAACGGGATTTCGACCCAGAAGGTCAAGAACTTGGGACTGATCCTCGATTGGAAGCTGCTATGCTATGAAATATAGCGGAAAGAGCTTGGAAAGCTTTCATTCTTAGTAGACCTGAATGGAATCATGGTGACACTTTTGATAGTGGGCTTATCCATGTGTACACTGATGGCTCAAACTGAACAAAAAAGTTGGCAGCGGTATATAACCGGATGAACTGAGCTTAAGGCTATCTTTTCGCCTTCATTTCAGGCGCCTCCTATTTTTCAGCCACTTAACTGTCTTCTGTATAATCAAATGATCGGAGTGAGTATATGCATTTTTTGTACGCCAGCCAAAATTGTCGCTAAATGGTTTGCATCTCTTAGGGAGACGTCGAAACTTTCGACAATACAATTGATTTGATTGGACATAAGGATTTTCGGTACAATTGTGAGGCCTATGACCTTGGTATATCGCTACAAGAAGCCTCATGCCCGTTATCAAAAGATAAACCGATGTTATCGGTCAAACTAACCATAAGGCGAAAATACTTCGTAGAAGTTAAGGGTCCTAGGCGGATAAATCTTCCGGCGCGATTGCAAGGCATTCATGAATCTCTTTAGACTTGCGGCGTACAAGACAGTTGTTGGGCTTAACACAAAGTGCTGTTTGCTGTGTTGTGGCCGTCCGCACGGTACACTTCTTCATAGGGCAACATGCGGAACGGCTGGGCGTCGAATTTAATGATTTCTGCCTGCAGAAGACTGGTGTAACAATGCTATTTATAGGTTGTTCCCTTACTGGTAACAATGTATTCAATTCTCGCTTGGTGAATTTAGCCGCCGCGTAGCAAGATCACAATACTATAGTGACCATTTAACAAATAAAAAAAAAATATTTGATTATAAACTCGTCTGTTCGGTCGCCGATCAGTTTGGCTTACCGCAACAGACTGACTTTATTGTCTCATATTCCGATCCTATATAGTATCATTTTTCGTTGAATTAGTATGGATTTGGTTTTCGATATTATTTTTAACATTATGTGTATTTGTTCTAGTCCCCGTCGTTATGTCACATCTACTGCTAATTTTAGTGCTCACCACTTTCTTGGAATGGCGCTAAAACCGCAAAGTGTATATTTTTAATATGTTTTGACACTGTATGTATTTACGTTTCAGTATTCACAACACTGGCATCGATCGGTGCACCTTTCGTCACAGGTCTGACTGAACTATCCGCTGTTGGCTTAAAGAAGATAACATTGTTTATCAAAGGAACTAGATGATTCCACGCCAGTAGCGGCTTGAGGGAAGACACTTACCGTGGTATTACAGCAGACTTCTTCCGGACCTAAGTGTCTCTCGATAGTTATCTTTCGACTGACAGCCACTTAACCTAACCTAAGATGGGATTACACAGGCATCGTGGGATTACGGCTGAAGCAGCGACTACTCTCAGCAGCTACGAGGCGACGTAAGCATGCAGCACTCGTGAACAGGAAGGGAGACAACTCACGACGACGTACAGTGGCACTCACCAGGAAGAACCTAAATGAAATTGGCTAGGAAACTTTGATTCATCTATCACATTTTTCTGACATTTCATCATCAGCTTTTCATATTTTCCGGGCGATGGATAACTTTATGCGAGGACAACAATTCACTGGCTGCGAGGACTTAGAAACGACATGACGAAATTTATTTCGATGTAACAGACGGGGACTTCTGCAGACTGGAAAACATTACACAATACACAAGAGCATCGATTTTTGAAGTTACATTTTCAATCACGTCAGTGAGCATCTAAATGGTTTTCGTGTCAATCCTCATTTTCAAAGATATTGGTAATACGTAGTTTTATATACTTTCAAGTTTCCGAAATTACACACTCTTATTAGTATCTCGCATTCCGTATTGGGACAATACAGTTACGGTAGATCATATAGTTAAAGGGAGTATTTATAAACTTTGCTCTATTTTTATTTGATCTATTTTTAAATGTTTACATAATCCGCTAAAAAGATGTCAATTTTTTCAAGATATAAAATCGCAACTTGAATCAGAATCAACTATCTTAAATTCGAACAAATTATTCCAGAGCTTTAAACTTACGATGATCACTAGCCACAAAGTAAATTTTTTTATTGTGCTAGTCTTTACAATGCTTGACCTAGAATATGGTTTCTTCCTCATCGAAAGCAGCAACCAACCATCACCCATTCTTTAGTGTACCACGTGTTTTCCAAACTTCCTATTGAGATCTAGCATCATCAATTAGCAACACGCAGCATAGATAGATTCTTATAATAGATTGTTAGTGGTAAGTACTTCCAACGGCGTTCCTTTCAAGATCGCGTACAGATTGTGATTAACATTGAAAATCTGGATTCTATCTGAATGAAAAAGAAATATACCGATTCTATGTTTAGTAGCACACCAGAAATAGGTCAGCTCAATAAAATCATTTACAGTGTACAGCATAGATTAACTCTGTGCCTATACAATTTACGAGTACATATTCTCAATGGGCCACCCAGCTCGGTTGAATGGAAAGGATTCGCATATGATTTGTTTATCGAATCATTTGAGGTCGATAGTATTTTTGTTGATGACATAATGGGAACTATCGTTAACCTGACGATAGAAGCAAGTTGGTTATTTAAGAGACTACATTTTTTGGTAAAGTTTTTTTTAAATATTTATAACGATATGTATACGTATGCGCTTGCCTTTTATTTAGACTTTAAAAATACAGAATACCAATAATACTTATAACTTTAAAAAATAGGAGGCTGTACTACTACGAGTAAGTAACAGTACAGTTTTTCAAAATATCTTACAAAATATAGTTCATAAATTCTTCTAATCGACATCCTTCAATTTCCTGATAATACTTACTCGTGAAAAATGTGCATGCAGTATATAAAAGTCATCGACATTATTGACTGGATAAAGTATAACAGCATCACGAAAATTTGCTTTTCTCGTTAGCACGTTTAAATCTTTAAATAGTTTCGTACTCTCCAACTTGTGCGATGGAAGTTCGACACCCTGTAAACAGAAAAGAACAGATTACATGTTAAAAGACGAACACAATATATGTAGATTGAAGATAAAATTGAATAAATCTATTTACCATGAATCGAGAACTTTTGATTTTACTTAGTGCATATGTACGTATGGAAATATACATTTTCACTGAAATGGTATGAATAATAAAGAAACCGAGACGATTCTTCAAGAGTTAAGTTAATTACTCTTTACGGCTACTCTATTTAAACTGTTCCTCGTCATAGAAAATAGCATAAAATTTTGGGAACAACCTACTGTTCATGTTGTAACAACAAAACTTGTTTCGATGTGATATAAATAAATTTTAAATTGAATGTCAATGTTTCAACTCAAGACAAGAGTATTTCAAACTTAGTCAAAGTCAATTATAAGTACAATTAGTCAAATCACTAGTGGTTGTTAACGAATCGACATTGAACAAAAATTTAAATTTACTGCCATATGTAACGGTACCGAACATCGCGAATTACATAGACTACATTCACATCTGTCAAACGTTTTAATAAACATTCATTTAGACGGAATTAGACAAGCTACGCCCAGCTTTTTGTCGCCGTCGTCTTATGCTAAATGTGGCTTCGCATTTTATTGTCGAATTTAAGTGTACGATTATTCCAAGTAGTCTCTGATATGCTTGCCAGAGTGTCAGTATTTTCAGCTTTTTAATAAACGGCTAATTGAATAAAATTGATCACTTAGGATGCCTGTTTTTTCATCATTCACTTTTCATACTACATGGCATCGAATTGCTTGAAACAATTTCGCGCATTTTTCCTCCCAGATAAGGTTGATAACCTTGTGCACCTAATCATAACCGTAAAATTGTTGATGGGTCTTTAGGTGTGAAATCCTATTCTTGCTAAATTTCATCATTAACACCTTCGTTTGACGTGTTTATTCATGCTTCAAAAGTTGAGCAAGATTTGAACGACTTGATGAATTTTCGCATTAATGTTCCAAAAAAATCAATAATAGTCATTTTGAGTCAGGAAAATAATTTATTGCAATACAGAAAGGAAAATATGCAATATAGTGATAGTCGTCGCGAGAAAGTGACAAGTGATTACACTTTCGCCTTTCGCACTTTTTACTTACTTGCTTGCGGTCACTTGATAGATACATGGGATGAATATTTTGCGACAATCTTCATTTGATATTAAACCGACATGGGAGGAAATGACCAGAAACTGGTTTCGGCTGGAGATTGGAGCATTAGGTCAACAACTCGCCATCTACACGAACTTATATTTCATTCAAACACTAAAACTAAATATCTATACTAGCATGACCTTAAAAAAATCACGTAAACAACAAATTTTTTTGGAAATTTTTAATGTTAAGATATTATTTATCTATTTATTTATTTATTTATGTACTAAACAAGGTATAATAATAATACATATAAATGAAATAAATATAAAACATCAAAAAATAAAAGATAAAAAACAAAAAACTAGAAAAATTTAAAAAAAAAACAGGTTCAAAATAGGTATAAAATACAAACAAATATGATATAAATAAATAAACATTCGATAAATAAATACATAAAGCTAATTTACATGTAGGTCACAATGTTAAGCACGCAAAACGCAAAACGAAATTAAATAATTATCCAATTAAACAATTATAAAAATAGTCAGTCCTAAGTCATAAGAAGATACTAGGCCGGTAGACTAGGGAGGGTAGGATAAGAGAGCCTTGGTAACTCTATTTTTAAAGGACATTTTGGATATCGTGGGGGAAAAGTGTTGGCTCATACTGTTGAATATTTTGCAGCATCTGTTAATTGGCTCATTATCAGCATATGCTGTGCTATGCTTATATTCAACTAGCATTCGTCGGGATCTAGTGACTCTCACGGGCTGACTAAGCACAAATCTTTCCTGTATATAGTCGACATTAACAGCGTCTCTAATGACATCGAAACTGAAGCAGGCGGATAACATTAATCTTCTGGACGCAAGAGGTAATAAGTTTAGAAGACTAAGGCGAAATTCATACGACGGTAAATTGCTAAAATCACCTGGATAGTAAAGACCTCTAAGAGCGATTAGCAAGAATTGCTTCTGAATAGATTCAAATCTCTGGCTGTGAGTTTCGAAAACTGGGTTCCAGATAATGCAAGCATACTCAAGAAGAGGGCGAACGAGCGCGGTGTATAGTGATTTTGTAGCCCAAAGGTTCTGAAACTCCCTGGCGCGTCACTTAATGAAGCCCAGTCGTTTACTTGCTTGAGAAATCATTTTGTCGTAATGAAAATTAAAGCGGAGCTTTTCATCCAGCACCACACCGAGGTCTAAAATATTGTCCACTCTACTAAGTGCCGTATTGCTTAAAAGGTACGTATAATATAGGCGCGTACTTTTTCTAGAAAAGCTAATTACATGACATTTTGCGATGTTGAGAGGTAGGTTATTCACGCTGCACCAATGTTCGAGGGAATTTAGTTTTAATTGAAAAAAGCTGGCATCTGAAGGCGACTTTATAGTATAATAAATTTTCAGCTCGTCCGCATAGAGTAGATGAGGTACATCAGATAAAACCTCTGACAATTCTGATATAAAAATATTAAAAAGTAAAGGGCCAAGATGGCTACCTTGAGGTACACCTGAATTGACATGAATTTTTTTAGAAATAAGCCCTTGGAATTTCACATGTTGTGAGCGGTTGTGGAGGTAAGAGCTAAGCCATTTTAGTAGAGATCCAGCAATTCTGAATTGCTGTAGCTTGGAAATCAAAATGGAGTGGTCGACACGGTCAAATGCTTTGCTAAAATCAGTGTAGACTGCGTCAATTTGATCACCTTTCTCCATTTTACAAAGAACATGGGAAACCAGCACCATTAGGTTGGTAGTGGTAGAACGACCTTTCCTAAAACCATGCTGCTGTTCGTTAAGTTGAGAATCGACCAGAGGGGATAGTTTAGCACATATGATTTTTTCGAAGAGTTTAGGAATAGTTAATAAAATGGCAATACCTCTATAATTTTGAATTGATCTTCTGCCGCCATTTTTGAATATTGGTGTCACGTAGGAGGATTTCCAATACGACGGAAAGTACCCAGAAGAAAGAGATGTATTAAATATAATTTGAAGAGGAGCAATTAACTGTGCGGCACATTTAATAAGAAACATTGGAGGAAGAAGATCAGATCCAGGGCCTTTTTTACTATCAAGCTCCAAGATAGCTTTAGAAATATCATCTCTGGAAATGGTTATAGCCTCAGCGAAAATTGATCTAGTTACTCTTGGGGAATGACAGGATGATGAAGTACTTGCTGGATTAAAAACGGCTTGGAAGTTATCTGCGAAAAAGTTGCAAATTTCTTGAGGAGAAGAAGACATTGAGGTGTTATAACACATAGAAGAGGGATAGCCAGTTGTTTTCCGTTTCATATTCACAAATTCAAAAAACTTTTTGGGGTTGTGGATTATATTCTCGCCGGTAGTTTTAATGAATCTGTCATATGCTTCGTGAGACTTGTTATGGAATTCTTTGGCCACTGCATTGTATTCTTCTTTAATACGATGGCTAGAGTCGACATTATTTTTTATTGATTTGTAAAGCTTATTTCTATAATTTCTCATACGTCTAAGAGTCTTATCGAGCCAAGGCTCAGAAAGTTTATCCTATCTCCTAATTTTAGGAATTAAGCGAAACAATTTTTAAAACATTTTTTATGGTAACTAAAGCAAATCTCCTTGACTGAATATTCAGATGTCCTTATATTTCTACATACACATGTACACTCAAAAAACTCAGTGACATTATAGCGTCATTCGATGGAGCTCAAGTTTTTAGAAGATACGTATGCAACACTCTGAATAAAATTCAAAGTGACTTATCAAATTTATAACGTGGGTATATTGATATTGACAAATCATTTCTATTTTAAGTAGGTAGTTAGGTCGAACTCAGTTTTAACGAATTATCTGCGTCCGAAAATTTTTCGTTACATAGGGTGGTATATATATATATATATATATATATATATATATATATATATATATATATATATATATATATATATATATATATATATATATATATATATATATATATATATATATATATATATATATACATATATATATATATATATATATATATATATATATATATATATATATATATATATATATATATATATATATATATATATATATATATATATATATATATATATATATATATATATATATATATATATATATATATATATATATATATATACCAGGTTGTTCAATAAGTTTTGTCGTTCGATAAGAGAGGGCGTTGCTACAGCCAATTTTTTTTGTTTTGCTGGTACACTCTTCATATGAACGTATGTGAAGTTTCATTTCAATCTGTCAATTCATTCTTTGTTTACAAGCCATTTAGTGTCGCCGTGTCACAGTATTTTTTTACAATGGAAAAAATTAAATATCGTGCAGTGATAAAATTCTTATTTTTGGAAGGTGTGGCACCAAAAGAAATTCACGAACGACTGTTAAAAATGTATAATGATTGTTCACCTACAATTAGAACAGTAGAAAGATGGGTTGGTGAATTTAAACGTGGTCGTACAAGTCTTGAAGACGATCCACGTGAAGGACGTCCAAAAAGCGCATCAACACCAGAAATCATAGCCAAAATACAGGATATGGTTTTGTAAGATCGTCGATTGACTGAGAGAGATTTAGTAGAGGCTCTACACATCTCATTAGGCAGTGTGAGCCATATTTTAAGTGAAATTTTGGGTTTTAGAAAGCTGTGTGCACAATGGGTGCCGCATTCGCTAACAATGGAACAAAAACACATTCGAATGCGACTTTCTCAGCAACATTTGGAGCGTTTTAAAAAGGATAAAGTGGATTTTGTGCGTCGATTCATCACTATGGATGAGACTTGGGTCTATCACCATGATCCTGAATCAAAACAAGAGGCTAAAGAGTGGTGTGAGCCTGGTTGTTCGGCTTCGAAACGAGTTCGTGTCCGGAAATCGGCCAAGAAGGTTATGGCATCAGTTTTTTGGGATGCGAAAGGAATTTTGTTTGTGGATTACTTGCAAACTGGTAAAACAATTAATTCTGAATATTATTGCAACCTTTTGGACCAGTTGAAGGAAACAATTCGTGAAAAAAAACCCGGTTTGCGGAAGAAAAAAATCATTTTTCATCAGGACAATGCACCGTGTCACAAGAGCATTTTGACAATGGCTAAAATCCATGAATTAAAGTTCGAATTGTTGGAGCATCCACCGTATTCACCGGATTTGTTCCCCAGCGACTTCCATTTGTTTCCAGAACTCAAAAAATGTATGCGTGGCAAGCGTTTTTCATCAAATGAAGAGGTCATAACGGCTGTTGAAGCGTATTTTGCAGACCTTCCGGATTCTCACTTCAGGGATGGGATCCACAGAATGGAGGATCGTTGGAGCAAGTGCATTAATGTTCAGGGAGATTATACTGAATAATAAAGTTTATTTTGAACCATAAAATTGTGTTTTTCTTATCGAACGACAAAACTTATTGAACAACCTGGTATATATATAGGATTTTTCAGGCCCCAATATCATGTATGACTGCAATGGAGGACCTTGATTGCACGGCAAGCTCATAGGATACCATCATAGAAGATTCTATGACCAGCAAGTTTTCGAACTTGCTGAGTGCATCCCCTCTAGTCACAAGGTCCACAAAGGCGAACAAAGCCACATCTGAATGTCCGACTGAAGCCATACCAGGGGAAAATATGTTTTCTCCCGAATCCTCACAAAAGTGGAGGAGGGATGCACTGAAGCAGGCAACCCCGACTAGTGTAAACGTGACGACCGTATTAAGTACAGCAAGTAAGAGTTCTCATTCCTCTGAACTCTGGAAACCTGTGGAGGCTCAGTCGCAAGGAACGCAAGAAGCTGCGCAAAAGGTGCAAGCTGCCGGCAAAAGTGGACAGTGATACCCATGCAGTAATAACTGCAAGTGTTTCGCTGGAAACTGGATGTCAGGCAGCGAAGTCTCTGAGCCTACCTGAAGTAACCCAAGAAAGGTTGGCTAGTGATGCTAAGGCTGTCAGTTCAGAGCAGAAATGTCCTGAACTGATGACTGGGTACAAAGCCACGCCGACTGGACATTGCGAACCAGGGAAAGCTCTCAACTATCGACATATGAAGACTCTGTACAGGAAGTCGATGTTTCCCGATGCAAATCGGGAATCAGCGATGACACTGAAAGGCAAGGAGGGAGCGGACACACCGGAGATCTCCCTTTTGGCCAGCACAGATGCCATCTTTGTCAGCGCTGGAGCGCGGAAGAGCGCAAGGTTGAAGCAAAAGGCGATTCCGATGTTTCTGGCATAAACACACCATCCGCGGAAGCAGGGAGGAAAACGTAAGCAGAATCTGCATCTTCTTTTTTCACCGTTGGGGACAGCCACCTCCACGTCGCATGCTACAACCAGACCGTTCCGCAACTGGAAACTGGCAGTCGGACTAAATTTACCATTTTGGACCCCGATCTTGCCAAACTCGATGTCAGTTGTTAGCTTCCTGGTCCTCGCAAGAGCGCAGGTGATATCACTGCCATGTTCGGTAAACTGAATCCGGGCATCGATGTGAAACACTGGATTATCAGGTACATGAATCCCATGAAGAATTCCACCACCGGTGAAGTTTTTCGACGCTCGGGGACGGATACCGTATAGTGCCGAGCTACTTTTTGTATGTGGTCAAATTTAACCAAATCAACAAGAAGTGAAGCATCAACTCTTGTGGCTGTTTATGGACAGGTCTAAAGAGTAAAACCCATAGATCCACTGGAAATCTTCTCCCATAGAGTTTATTTTAGTGAGGTCAAACGGAAATTGTCTAAGGATCCCCGCAAAGCGATCCAGAGGCATCAATGCCGGACATTTCTATGCCTGAAGGTATAGGACTTGTTCAAATCAACTTGCAGCACCACAAGGCTTCATTCTTTCTTTTGAGCGAAAAATTTACAAAACTGCAAGTTTCTCCTTACATTGCACTTGTACCGGATCCGTGGATTCGCGGCAGCAGAATCTACGGACTCAGTTCAATCACGGGGTAAAAGATATTTTATGATTCTAGTTTCAAATCTGCTTGATGCTACTATGCTCAGTTTTCAAGCCGAGATCTGTTAGCGGTCACCATGCAGTACCGGGAAATGGCAGGCTGAAACGTACGACTTACGACAGGCATACTGACTGCACACAGCTGCCTAGGATGACATGTGTACCTAATAGATGTTGCGCAGGATGATCTCTGTCCATCCTGCCTAGAAAAGGCTGACTATGCGGAGCTTTTTCTTTATGAATTACCAGCGTTTGCGTGCCTAAGATATCACTGCTTTGGCTGGGATGTAGAACGTATGCAGAAGATAGCCTCTTTTCCTCTATCGTTGCTCCTAGATTTCGTTAAAAATTTGGGAAATTATGGGATCCAGTCATCCTCATTGTTGACCTTACAAGCTCGATTGAGAAATTTCCTGGTACTTTTCCTGAGCTTTTGCAGTTCGCGGTTTCACCAGGGAACCGTCTTGCCACAGCTACACTTACTGATCGGACAGGCCTCTTTATCGCTGCATATTATGTCTATATTCAGTGTGCTCAACCGAAATCCTAGTGACTTTGGCTATTTTGTCTTACCACTAGGACACGCAAGTCGATTAAACTTAGCCCAATCGGTGTTCCTTGGATTTTTTCTCTCCGTGGCTAAAGAGAACACTAAGTGGCGATGATCAGAGAGTAAAACCTCATCGGATAGGTGCCATCCAGTTATTAGTGTAACTATTCCAGATGAACATAGTTATATATCAATAACCGCCTTTCTGTTTGGGGCGACAAAAGTTGGAGAAATCCCAATGCTTAAAGCCATTTGGGAGTATGCGTACAATGGATCTTCTGTCCTGAGTGTTTAGATGTGCCAGGCGCCTCGTCTCTCGACCCACACACACATAGGGTGTACCCAAACAAAGAGTGTTTTCGGAGGGTTCCGGTTTCAAACTTGAATAAAGCAAAAAATAACAGTCAGATCGCCTTATTTTTTTATTGCAATTTAAATATACTGTACATTTTCTGTTTGAAGATAATTATGAGCGAATGATCGCCGCGACTACCTCTAAAGAAGCCAATTCTAGTGGTCCAATTTTCGACCACTCTTCAAAGCAACAATCACATAATCAATAACGCAAGTTATGGTGGCTTCTGAAGCGTCGATCGTCGCTGGTTTTTCAGCGTAGACAAACGAATTTACGTATCCTGGACAAGAAGTAATCCAACGGAGTCAAATCGCACGATCACGGTGGCCAATTGACGGGTCCATTTTTCGAGATGCGATTTCCGAATTTCGTCTTCAATAAGGCGATGGTTGCGGTCTATTTGTGAGACGTAGCGCCGTCTTGTTGAAACCACATCTCTCTCACATCCATACGACTTAATTCGGGAGCAAAAGCTGGTTTATCATCGCCATTGACAGTTACCGCACTCTCTGTTTTCATCTTTGAAGAACTAAGGCCCTATGGTGAAAACAGCATCCAGTGTTTTACTAATCTTTTAATTAAGATTACTAATCTATTAATTAAGATTTTGAATATTTAAACACATCAAAAATAATAACATCCGATCAGCCTGGAGTTCAAGCGCAGAAAGAGAAACCTTCTTCTAACCGTCACTAGAGCCATCCTGTATCCAACTTTTGCACTTGACGCGATTGTCACACATGTATAATAAAATAGTTTGCATTATTTTTGGAATAACACTCTTATTGCAAAAATCATAGTGCGTAAATCGTTCCTATAAAATAAAAATGTTCATACTCATATTCAATATCTATCTACCTTGACGCATTGCCAAGCCTTCGTAAAACATTTACATTTTATGCGGACAACCAATTTCGATCAGATAGATCTCATCACTTCCAGCAAAACCGCTATTATCTTGCCAAATAAATTACAATTTTCGGCAGCATTGCAATTATCTAATCACACGTTATATGCAGCTTAAAATTATTTTCAGAATTCGATAAAAGTCAGCAACGAACCAGTTTCCTTTTTAAATGATAATGCTTAACAAGCCCCATTTTTCACTCTGCATAAATCTGCAGTATGAGTAACAGGCGCGCTAAAATATAATGTCTCAGACACCCGGATCATCGTACTGATTAGGTAAACTGAGGTGCAAAATAATTTTCGCCTGCAAATTTGTTTTCTGCAGTTCTCCGACGTCACATCATATGATAGGCAGGGGTAGAAAAGATGTTCGATCGTTTCAAGGCAAATATATTTTAATGATTAGATTAATGCTTTGCAATCAGATTATCTTCAGTAATTCGTGAATTGATGGTTATGAAACATGTGATTTTTTCATTTGCATTGATACGCTAGGTGCGTATGAATTCTCCGATTTTAGCGTGTGCAATGTTCTTGCATGGCTTTGAATATGAAGGAAATAATTCAACTATTTTTAGTATCAACGGAAAAGAATACTACTATCATGTGCCCGCTATCAATTATATAAGTAATTTGCAGTAAAAAATTCACATTTGCTAGAGATTGAATGGTGTCGATTAAACTACGAAGCTGAGAAACGTCTCTCATTGGATATGGTAGCGATAAAGGTTTTCGGAAATATGATAATTCATATCTTGTTACATTTGTATGCATTTTTATCAGTTAGTTTCGGATACAGAATTATTTTAGATTTCTGTTGTTTTTGTAGGTAGCAACTTCTAAGCCCAATTGTAATATGAATAAAACTTATACAAAAAAGGGAACAGTGCATATCACTGATGAGTGACCTTGTTGCCTGGAATAGAAGCAATAGAGAAGTGAGTTATTGCGATTTAGTAGAATGCAGATCAGCGAAAACGCGCACTGTTCATGTTGTGAGCTCCTAGGTAGAAATTTAACCATGAATCTTATTGACTTTGGGGAAAAATTTATTGTCATGCTTTTCATCATATAGAGAGAAATATTTGTCATTCGACTTTACAAACATTTTTAAATGATTTATCCTTATTGACTGTAACATACAGAAAACAATAAAAAAAGGAAATAGAAAAGATATTAAAAAAATTCCCGAAGTCGATGTGGCAAAAAATTTTATTTTATTTTTTAATAGTTTTGTGCAAATTTACAGGGTTTTTCAATAAGCACATTACAATTTTATATTTAAATAACATACCGAAAAATTGAGGGCTAACATTTGTTCAAGGGTAGTATACATTTTAAATTTAAGTATGGAATTCGATTTCGTTTATATGACCACCGCGAGCACGTTTGCAGCGATGGATTCTTCGGAGCCAATTTCCCACCTTTCCTAACGGACACCTAACGCACACATAAGGTTAAAAAATCAAAAACGCTATCAAACGCATGTTTAAAACACGTTCAAAATTCATTTCGCATACTTGGTTTTATACAAATTAATTTATTGATTGAATTATAAAGATTGCTAATTGAATTATAAAGATTGATTGAATTATAAAGGTTACAAATACTTTTATAACTCTTAAAAAATTGACGCTGGCGTGAAAGCATTAATGATTAACCAACATTAGATAAAATTTGGACCTATTGAATGTATTGGTGCACGCATTGTGAAAGATAGCTTTATTAGTTCAGTGCAGATTTATCAGATTTAGCCCAATGTTATTGTACTAAACAATCAAATGCGTGGGAAATATGTAATTCTTTAGTGTGTGACTTATATCTTTTACAGGATGAGGTCAGCTCAATTTTTAAGCACAGCTCAGTATGTTTCGATCTCTTCATATCCATTCTTTGATATATTAATATTCACACGTATTACCAATAAAAGCATGTGGTTTTGACATTACTTTTCTAACCACATGAAAATTTGACGATTCCTTTGTTGCACTCTTATTCCAATCTACATATCATAGCTTTTTTCGTAGTTAAAAGAGTTTCGCTAAGCTTTAGAGCTTTTTGGTGGTGAGAGTAGTAGAGAAGGGTTCATCGAGGCGAGCTTTTGTGAAAGAGCACTGTTATACATTTATTAAAAATATCTAACTCAGGTGTAGGTACACGGATAATCCTTTCCTATACGTTACCAGAGCAAATTGCAGGGTGAAGACTAGCAGCTACTCAATCGATGGACTGGACAAGTTTGCTGAATCAGTTGCAAAAGAGTCTACACACATTCTAAGAACCTTATCTTATGGTTTTGAGCAAATGAATACCTGTTTGGTTTCACACTGAACGATCACTTGAAGCGATTTCATCCTGATGAATTGAAGGAACGAATACTGCTGATGTAGCTCGATGGCGACTTGGAGTGATTCTATGTCCAACACATACAACAGGTATGGAACGAGCTTTACTGAGCTATATATTCAGCCTTCGAAGGTATTATAGATTTGTTTGTGACTACCAAGGTAAAGCGAATGGGACGACGTCACAGGTACGTAAGAGAGTAAGATTAAACCAGGAGATAGACAAATTTAACAACGAATGCGACAGAATTCACGAGTAACATTTTTGTTGATGAGGCAATGGGTACGCAAAATTGAAAGTGATCGGCGCCCGCGAAAGCTCGATTTTCGATGTTTCTTTCCTTTTCATTATTTTTTTCAAATGCACTGTTAAATTTTATAAAAAATACCGTTCATTTTTTTCTAGCATTAACGTCATCATTAAGCACGGATTTGTGAATGATCATTTTTCAATCTGATACGGGAAGCTCATGGCATCCTTAAGATTATTGCCTCGAAGTTTATGAATAAATGAAGACTTGTAGAGCATTCGTTCACGTTATCTTAATTTCTTCCATTGACAAGATTGATTACGATATAAATTCGGGTCACCCATACTGGTAAACTAGATCTTTTCCCCCAATTACTCAATGATTTTATGATTTTTGTCTTATTATTATTTTTATTTTTCTTACTAAACCAAATCACCTCCACGTAGTGCACCCTAAATAACGCTAATTTGTCTAGATTCTTCCATGACTGGTGTCGTCTTTGGACTTCTCTAGACTCAAGATTTTGTTTGTTGCGCTTGGGCTGGTGGTTGTAGCATTCTGCGCCTAGTCGTCGTCCTCAGGCACGGTAGCGACGAAGTGAAATCCGCTTCGTAAACGGCACTGCTTAATACAACCATCTCCATCCCGTTAAAAACTGGGCAGACCTCGGAGTACGTTCTGAGTCTCGTTGCCATTAAGTTGGTAGTGTAGGTTCAGTTGAGGCGGACTCCTGATTTGCACCGATCTGCCTCTAATGCTGCCTCCTCACTGTGGGCCATCATGTGGCCCATTGTGTAGACGGGCGATGGCTTGCAGTGGCCGACAGTGGCGCAGCATGGAAATGACGATGGCCGAGGATGGCTTTCGGAGCGGTTTTTCGCACACATCAAATGGCCCCATCATGCGCAGCCGAAAAATCATGACTGGGATATCTAGCGGCCCAGTGTGTGGAGGCAAATTTGTGATGGTGACCATAATTGTGACGATCATTGCGACCATTGCAGTGGCCGATGATGGCCCACAGTGAGGAGGCAGCATGAACACTGGACCCATAAAAGCTTGTGCCAATCCTCGCTTGGGCTCCCTGTGTGCAAAGATGACAATGCAATCATGCTTAGATGCATACATGACCATAAGATAACTACACATGTAGATTGAGATAGCGGTTTTGAGTGGGGAACATTTTGCATAGAAAATAAAACCAAATCAAATCTCGTCAGACACAAGCCTGGCATTAAATAGAAACTATCCTCAAATGTGAACGGGCGACTAAGACGACAGTATCGTTGGATGCAGCTAAAACCCCAAGAATTGGAGTTACGGTGAATGGACCAGCTTCGCGGACTGTTGCGAAATCTACTGGAGTCTGTCGAGATATGACGAATGGTTCCATTGGTTCCTAGCATTGCCCGTTTTAGATGCCCAAAAGGGCATTATCAGATACGGAGCGTCGGAACTACCTCCGACTTAGGTGGCTGCCTTGAACTCTTGACTCTTGATGCAGAGGAAGGGGCTGATACAGCTATTATGTCCGAAGAGGAGGACCTCGACCTAACCCTTATTAAAAATGATGAAGGTACTTCAAGTTTACCTTCACCATTCCAAAGCAGCATCAGCTGCCCTGCTGTTTCACTTCTCTTGGACAGGGGAGAAGCTTATCTTAATCCAAGAGCCATGGGTTACTAACAACCGGGCTGGCGGATTACGCACCAATGGATACAGAATGATAACAAGTGATGGCTTGCAGAAAAAAACAAGAAACCCATTAATGTCCTTGTCTTTAACAATTCTTGTGGCGAGGATAACATACCTGTTGCAGCGGGAGTCTATCAAATATAATGTAGGTTTGCTTCTTGCCACATGGCACACGATGAAGCCCCAAAAATTGGTGCGCGTCTTATTCGGGGAGCTGGCTCCAAAGCTCAGAATGAAGTGTGATTTTACCCTGGTTAATGCTAGCAGCGAACCGACCTTTCTCACCTCAAATCGTAGGAAGTTAGTGGACGACAGTAGCATCTCCTCCGTGACTGGAGGGTTTTACAGAAGTGTTCTTTTTCTGACTACAGGCTGCCGCAGCTCAACTGACCAGGTAGCCTTTATCAACAGAAAGCGGACGGACTGGAAGCTATTCCAATCCCTGGCCCGATCTTTACTAGAAACTACTCCGACGAGTATCGACTGGTACTATAAATTGGATCAGGCGAATGATACCCTTACTAGAGGTCTTTGTAAGATAATAACCACGCCTTCGCATGATTTTAAACTCGACGTGGGCGCACATTTTCCGGATAGTTATTAGGTCTGTTCCCGTACTACGATTAATTGCAATTAATTGCAATGAAGCGTACTAAAACAAAGTTTTTTAGTCCGTTTTAGTACGCTTCATTGCAATTATTGTAATTGCAATTAATCGTAGTACGGGAACAGACCTATTGTGTTCCTCTAGAAGCGGCGCTCCAAACGGAGCAGGCAAACAGCTTAATGCTGTCTCTTCGGTTGGAGGTGGACCATTAACTCATTTGAGCCGTTTAAACCATCGGTCCCTGATGGCGTTCTTGCGGCTGGTATCTAGCAGTCCACGGACGTAAAGTTACCATGGATTAAAGAGTTACGAAATTGAACGAGGTCTCTTTTGACCTGAACCAGAGGGTCAAATATTTAGGACTGATCCTCGACTCGAAAGTTGCTATGGAGCGAAAATATAGTAAAAAGAGCGCGAGAGGCTTTCAGTGCACTTTACTGCAGCAAAAAAGCCATAGGAACGAATTCGGGCTTACAGCCTCGTACTGTTTCTTGGCTTAATACTGTAGTGGTTCAGCCAATTCTATTGTTTGAGGCGGCGTTCTGGTGGCAGACTACTCTCAAGTTGAAAAAGTTGTTGAAAAAGTGCGAAGCCTAGCTGCATTTCTGGTGACTGGGGCACTCCGCTTTACCCCTACTAAGGCACATACCATTAATTACCAGCCAATCTATTAAATTTACAGGAAGCCAATCTTGCTGCTATGAGACTGCATTGCATTTCAGCATAGAACAGAGTTCGGCCTTGCGAGAATTTCGTCTGAGGGATTTGGAGGATGAATGGCATGATGATGTCACTCTCGAAAGTGAGCTTTTTCACGTGGGTACCGATGGTTCAAAGCTAAACAATAGAGTCGGGAGGGGTGTATACTCAAATAAGCTGAATTTCATGCTGTCCCTCTATGTACCCGACCATTCTAGTGTCTTTCTGGCGGAAGTCGCTACTATTTTTCAGGCAATCCAATGGTATCTATGTAATTGTATATTCGAAATCAATATTGGTATTTTCACAGATAGCCAGGCGGCTATTAAGTCCGTTGCTAGTCTTCGTACAGTGTCCATGATTGTCGCTGAATGCCGTGCATATCTTAGAGAGATGTCGCCACATTCGGTAGTATCATACAATCGATTTGGATACTTGAACATAGAAGTTTTCAGGGCAACTGTGAGGCCGACAAACTAGCGAGGCTTGACACCTTGCTACCGGAGGGCTATTACTCCTTCTCCATAGGAATACTGTTGACATCTCGAGGACGCTAAGAAGTCCTGGGCCGATAAATCATCCTGTGCGATAACAGGATAATCCTGGGTCTCCATGGACGCATAACAAACCAGCCAGCTTTTAGGCGAAGATAAATCCGTCCTCCATCTCATGTGTAAGTGCTCGGCTTGACGAAGAATGTAGGGGCACTTGGTGCATCCTTTCTTTCAAATTTGGCCGACTTATCCCTGGTTGAAGCTTGAGTAGCCTAGTGGGTAGAGCACGGGCCTCTTTATTCGAATCAAGGTTCGGACGAGGGACCGCGCACCAAGCTTAGAGTTTACCTGCCTCTAAACAGGTACCTGATTTAGTCAGGAGTAAAGTGAGTCGTGGAACAAATTACTCCACACTCATATTCACATTGATTGTAAAATTTGTGATGAAGCTCTCTACTAGCTTCAACCCCTAGACCCGTACGAGGGTTGTAGTGTGATTACTTTACTTTATCCCTGGTTAATTTAAAGTGCGGTATATTGAAGGAAGCAGATGGTTTCCTGACTTTAGTGACTAGGGCGAGTAAACTGCTGTAACATGACATGACAACGGTCCTCCTTTGGGCCTTTGTGCATCTGTCGGCAGGCGTCTGTCGATCGACAGCCACTTCAACTTACCTACCAGCCTGCCTAGTAAAATCATTATTTAATTCGTTACATGTAACTGATTCCCGTCGAGGAATGAAAATAAATATGGAACGAAACATAGGAATGGTAGTGTTCTTTATTCGATTTGACCGCAATTTTGGATCTGTTCGTATAAGGGACTGACTTCCGGCAACTTTGTTTTTCTTATTAGACCGGAGTCTTAAGGCGGCGCTGGACCCGACACCATCAGGGTCAGGAGGCTGTCTGCCTCGGTTCGAGTCCGCCTTGGATATGAGGGGTTTACAGTCCAAGGGGTTTCATTTGTGTTTTCCAGCCTCCTTCTAAACACTACCTTCGCCGCATGCCTAATAATTTTCTGGTCCTTTTCCGACAAAGCTCCTTTCCCCTTAAATTTCGCTGATATTGCGTCCAACGTAACGAGTAAATCCGCCCCATTTTCAGTAAGCCACTCCAGCCGCGTAGAGCTAGCAGAGCTGGCTACCAGCATCCTTCGGTTCGAGTTGTGGCTTGTAAAATAAAACATTGCGATTGCAGCCATGATGCTGATCGTATTAAATAACCTGTTAAAATCATTACTGCATTGAATTCGCAAGATTATTTGCTTCACCAGATTCATAAAAATCTGGTGTTGATAAAATACAATCAATGAACAAAAAATTTCAAGTTTATTTGTGCCCGCAATATATAAACTCGACGTTTATTTATTTAGCACTTGAGATCTCTCAATTCCGTTCCCTCGAGCTTTTACGTATAAGCACAAAAGTCATAAGTTTAATTCACTCGTGTACCATTTTACTCCATTAAACTCTTTATTCTACATTCATCGAGGTCAAGAATTCGACCATTAATTTCGTCATTTATCCTAATTTTAAGCATGATAAAGTTCTTTTTGCACATCCTAGCAGCATGAGTTTTTATTTTTAGTTTCATTGCCTATAATTGTTTAGACGCCTGCATAAACACAATTTGCCTGTTCTGTTTTTTTGGTCTAGATTTTGATTCAATATTGTTGCATGCACATATACATTCATAATAATGTATCGCATCCTAGATTTCTAGATCAACGCACTTTTATGAGTCTAGTAAACAAATTCGGTTTGACGCAAACATCCTATCGGAAATTAGAAATAATATCGATTTTATTGGCCGAGTTTCACACTATCAACTATTAAGTACAGTGAAATCACGCGCTGGTAGTGGGTATAGGAATAGGAGCTTTTGCAGATGAAGACGAGCACTCTTCCAATTCTCATTCCTACCTATTTAAAGGTTTACGATACGAAGAATTAATTAAGTGACAATTTTGCAAATAATCCATTGAATCATTTTTCAAATCCCATTCGAAATCAACAAGCTCTGTTCAATTGGGTTTCTTCTCATATTTCACGATTCTACTGACAGTAATTTGACAGTTCTGTAATTAAAAACGATGTGCCTCATTTGTGGGCATCCGTGTCAAATCCGACACATGATCCATCAACTTGGCTTATTGAGGAGGATTCACATCAGCACATCGGACTCATGCTTTGATTCCGAATGTTTTCCACAATATTTCATTCATAATTCTGATGTATTCTTTGCACGTTTTACGACATCTCACTTACAGCTCTGTGCAAATAGAAGAGGCAATTAATATTTATGCCTCTTGAGATCTCCATATTGAACGCGTCTATGATTCCGTTGACACTTACCGTTGACATAAGCGACATGCTCACTGAACTTGAACTAAACTATTCATTAATAAATATGTTTTTGTGCAAATTTAGCAGCGACAGATATTGCAGCGGTAATGACATGCATTCAAATGTGCTGCCTCAATAAATTGAACGCTTTATCAAATTACGCTACACATTTGTTCTGGCAAATCAAACTTGAATGAATTCGTTGCGGTAATAAATCATTTGCAAATGATGTCTGGAGAAGTCTGTGCAAAGCATGTTGTAGCTTAATTGAACTTCAATTGATCATAAAACGTACCTGAGTTGTTTTCTATGTCTGGCTTGGGCTAAGTCTTAAGAACGTTGACGTATTGATATTAGAAAGAAGTGACAGCTAGCGCTAGTATGATTTGTGTTAGAGCTGCGAGATAACGGACTGAAACATTGTCACACAACATAATTCGCTTTCAAATAATTTTGAGGACTTACAGTCTGTCAAGAATGAGTTTACACATAGGAAAAAAATTCATTTTTTTATCTTTCTAATTATAAAATACTACTTTATGTTTATGTAAATGCATTTTTTTTCTTTATTATAGTTATTTACATTATTTCCAACCGATATATACAAAAAAAAGTACAACTGCAATGCAAAAAAAGAACAAAAAGAACAACGAAAACAATTATTACGATTCTTGAAGTGTGAAGAAACTCTTTACACAACTGTTTTTGTTTTGCATTACTGCAACGATGCGGTAAATTTACCGTAATCTTGGTCTGCATTGTTAAGTTCTATGAATTTGATCATTAGTTGGTGATTAATTTTTGGCTAGTACGCATAATTAAGTTAGATATTGTGTTTTAAAATGCCAGGTAAAATATTATCCTTTGATTTGGTTCAGATGATATACTATAACCACCAATTAGGTAAAAGTGCGCAGGAGCTGTCGGAAATGTTTTGTGTAGCACGAAAGACAGTCTATAAGGTTATAAATCGTGCTAAAAATGAGGATAGATTGGAGCCAAAGTGTGGAGGTGGCCCAAAACCAAAAATATCTAAACGCATAGAGCGCCTTATGATAACGAATCTTGATAGAAACCCCTGGATTTTGACCAGAACACTTGCTAGGGAACTCATGGAAGACTGTGATGCTGCTGTTTCCCATGAAACAGTACGGCAGGTCATCCTACGAAATAAGTTCTCATCAAAAGCTGCACGAAAGAAACCACTGCTCTCTGAACCAAACATCGAAAAGCGTTTTTCCTTCGCTATGATGCACTTTTCTCAACCCGTTGACTTTTGGGACGACGTCATATTCTGCGATGAGACAAAAATGATGTTGTGCAACAAGGGTTGCGTACAAAATCTCGTATTACAATATCCCGTTTACAAAATCCCGATTACAAAATCCCGCATTTCAAAATCTCGTATTACAAAATCCCGTAATATTAGGTAGCTGCAGATGAAATAGCCGATTTAGCAATGACATAAAGTTGGCTGCAATTTTAGTGTATTATGTTGGCACAAGGCGGCGCAAATGATATGACATATTGAAGTATAAATAATGCTACCTTGGTTTATGGAGTCATTTCTGTTTTGCACTTCATAGTGATCGTAAAAACAAAAAGAGAAAGTGAACATGGAAGTGAATCAAAAACGGCTACTTTTACTATACGAGTTTAAATTAGAGCACAACGCAACGGAAGCAACGTGGAATATTTACAGCGCTTTTGGGCCTGATACAGTTAGCGAACGAACCACTCGGTGGTGGTTCGAAAAATTTCAATCCGGAGATATGGACCTTGGAAGTGAGCCCCGTGGACACCCAGGACCATCGATTGATAACGACGAGATGCATGCGTTAGTGGAGTCTGAACCCCGCCAAATCAAAAGACATCTTGCCGAGAAATTAGGCGTTAACAATTCGACAGTTTGCCGTCACTTGCAACAACTTGGAAAAGTGAAAAAGCTTGACAAATGGGTTCCGCATGATCTTACCGAGCAAAACATGACGTGTCGAATGGAGATTTCAAGTTCTCTCTCCCGCACAACAAAAAGGAACCGTTCTTGCGCCGAATTGTGACCTGCAATGAGAAGTGGATTTTATACGATAATCGTCGCCGATCGGTCCAATGGCTAGATGCCGATGAAGCGCGAAGACACATGCCGAAACCAAGCCTTCATCCAAAGAAAATAATGGTAACTGTTTGGTGGTCTGTAGCTGGAATTATCCACTATTCGTTCCTGCAACCTGGCGAAACCATCAATGCTGAGAAACACTGTGCTCAACTGGATGAAATGCATCAGAAATTGATAGTCCAATGACCTATGCTTGTCAACAGGGATGGAGTGATACTGCTTCATGATAACGCTCGACCTCATGTATCGAGAACAACGGTCCAAAAATTAAACGAGTTGTGCTATGAGACTCTTCCTCACCCTCCATATTCACCAGACCTCTCACCAACAGATTACCATTTCTTTAAACATTTGCATGACTTTTTGACAGGAAAAAGATTTACTAATGAAGCTGCTGTCAAAAATGCCTTCGAGGAGTTTCTTCGAACCAGAAACTCGGACTTCTAGACAACTGGAATAAATGTACTTGTATCTCGTTGGGAAAAGTGTGTTGCATCTATTGGTACCTATTTTGATTAAATAAATTGTCTTTATAAAAAGTTACAGCTGTTTAAAAATTTATTACTAAATCGGCCATTTCATATGCAGCAACCTAATACAAAATCCCGATTTAAAAATCCCGTAGTTTTGCATAATATATTATGCAAAACTACGGGATTTTTCCTTCAGCTCTTTTTTTATTGTAGGTAAAGCGACGGTAGCTAAAATGAATGGAGGGGAATTAGAGAAGAAAAATTTGGCAAGGTACCAAAAAATCAAAAAAATTATTAGAAAAAGGTTTGAAACTGAAACAATCGATTATTTTAGAAGAATCGCGTCAATGTCTTTATGCTGAAATTTATTCCTAAATAAAAACTTAAATCACTATGTTTTTGTTATTTCATTATATGAATAGGTTTCATTCCACGAGATTTTGAGTTTCGGGATTTTTAAGCACAGTATTTTGTATTTCGGGATTTCGGAATACGGGAATTTCGATACATACGGGATTTTGTTAATTCGGGATTTTGTGATTCGGGATTTTGATACGATCCCGTGCTACAATGATGGACCGACTAGAGTGTGGCGCAAGTCTTTAACATCGTTGGAAAATCGAAATATCATTCCGACTGTAAAATTTGGTAGGTTATTCGTTATGATTTGGGGGTGGTTCTCAAGCAGAGGAGTAGCAGACTTGGCATTCATCGAGTCAACCATGGACGCCCAACAATATTTAAAACATATTTGACAAGCAGTGCGCAGAAATTCGGGTTTATCCATAACAACAAACCAAATTTTAAGTTTTACCAGGACAACGATCCCAAACTTAAGGCGCACATGGTGCGAATGTGGCTCTTACACAACTGCAGAAAAGTGATGGATACGCCAGCACAGAGTCCTGACTTAAATTCCATCGAGAGTTTATGGGCCTACTTAAAGAAACAAGTCGCTAAAAAGCAACCCAAAAACCGATCTGCCTTAAGAACTGCGATTCTCGAAGAATGGCAAAAAATACCAACCACATATGACCTGCAAAAGTTGATTCATTCAATGAAAAATCGGTTGCAATGCGTAATGGATGCCAAAGGTGGCCATACCAAATATTAAATGCACCAAATATAAATTATCCTGTAAAATATGTAAACATTAAAAACAATAATAGTTTGTGTAAATAGTTTCTTGACGCTTCAAGAATTGTAATAATTGTTTTCGTTGTTCTTTTCGTTCTTTTTTTGCATTGAAGTTGTACTTTTTTGTATATATCAGTTGGAAATAAGGTAAATAATTATAATTAAGAAAAAAAAATGCATTTACATAAATAAAAAGTAGTATTTTATAATTAGAAAGATAAAAAATTGAATTTTTTTCCTATGTGTAAACTCATTCTTGACAGACTGTATCATCCTAACCACGCCACCACATATCGGAATCACTTCTGAAATATTTCCATTTCTGGGAAGTTCATTCATCGATTAACCCTTTAACTACAGCATGCACGTGAAAAATCTTTCAAGTCAGCGTCCCTCCTGAAAAGTTTTCGCTTTTTGAAAAAAAGTGCAAATTATTGATACATTTATCTTTTGTGCACCCTGTCATATTCAAATTCTCAAAATTTCACGTCGCACAAGAACGGTAACTCTTCGCCAAAGTACCTTTTTTCTTAAACTTCGAAACTTCTATTCACGAGAACTCACGTCATTATAAAATTCACATGTTGAATTGATTTTGAGTGGGAGTAGGTCTGGAAATGCGGGCAACCTTGCAGTAGTGGAAATTTCAAAAATCACTCAAAAAATAAATGCATTATTCCCTATAATTTTCGGTGCTGTTATCCGACTAACACGGAATTCATACAACAAATGGATCTTAATTGGAAGGATTTTATTTGCAAAATTATGATACAGCTGCCAGCTATGATAATTTTTTTTGACATTTCTTTGCTACGAGATCCATCCATTAAATTTTCAAATGATAATATTGTAGTGAAAATCAGTAATGAATGCTTCAGTTTACAAAATTTTACAAAATTTCGAGGCTAGTAGCCTATCATGCTGTCATCGGGTCGAAACAAAATTCACAGGTGAATTGGGCTCAGCGGAAAGCATGTTTGGTATACTTTTGACTGCGGTGCTAGCAAAGGGTTGCCAACTAGAGGCATTTTCGTTATTTTTGTACCAACAGATACTACAATCAAATTTTCATATGGTTAACATATACAATAAAAATAACTTACACATGCTTAAATTTTCCAAGTTTTGGAATTTTCACGGATGGCAATTTTTTCCATCCCTGCAACTTGCAGATTATCGGAAAAAATACATAGTTTGTGTTTGTGTTGATCTTGATGTCAAACAGTTGTGATAGATTTCTGGTTACAGTGCTCTAAAAGAGTTGCCAGTACTAAGCATTTTCTTAATTTATCTTAGAAATTATGAAAATGCTTAGGGCTAGCAACTCTGCAATCAACTTATCATGTATGAAATTGCTTAGTGATGGCAACTCTGCAATGAAATTTTCAGAAAATAATTTATATAATTTCATATAATACATTTTCGTATAGTAGACTAGTGGAAACACCTTGAATTGCTCCGGCAGTAGGGGTCGCAGGGTCAGCGTATTATCAAATCCTACGGAACCCTCGGTGGGTCATGGGGTAGTCTGTTTGCGATCCCAAGAGGGGGAAAGACGGTCGCAATAGTACGCGGTTTCTATGAAGGTGGGGTGTAGTTTACAAAATGAACGCTGACTATTGTCTAACCTAATCCTGAAATATAAAAAGCAATAACCATGGATCATTCAATAGACAAAACCAACAAAACTGAGCTTCTAGCTTCTACTGGAGGGAAGTGACTAGATAAAAGCTCCTTCCAAGAGTTTAAAGGTTATGTTATCACCAACGAAGGGTGTGGAACAGGATCAGGCGATCGAGAGATTGCGGCCTTTGAAGCTGATTGAGGACTCCACCCCGGGGGTTACTGGGAATTCGATGGATTTAGTGATACCACTCAGAAGAGCAGCTACCCAGAAGATGGCTATTTCAAACGAAGCTGAAGTCGAATTGGGCACTTAGTAGAGCAGCAACCAAGAACGGAGGCAGCATGCTGAAAGGCTCGTAGGACACCGGGAAGGAAGCGGCGGCTAAGCTACGTAGGAGAGCTGTAGCCGGGAATGGAGATGGTGCTAGATCTGCATAGATCTGGAGTCCACGGCAAAGATGACGGCGGCTGAGCCTACTAAAGGGAGGAAGCGGAACGCTCAACGCTTCAGGAAGGATCTTCAACGGTTCACGCGGACCGTGACATTGAGGTGCAAAGATAAATCTGAAGATACCAGGGGGAAACCAACTCCATGGCTACGATCAAGCACCAATTCTCAGAGGAGAAAACCTCGCTAGAAAGAAAATCGACGAAGAGGTCACAACAGGAAGCGGCAGCTCGGTCCTTCAGGGACGTAGTTAAGCTGGCCGTTGTCAACAAACAGGACCAACTGGAATGAAGGCTCGAGGATCACGTGGCCAAGGTGATTCTTAGGCCAATCGCCGAAGAACTCCTCAAGTTATCTGTGTCGACTGAGGAGAGGTCACCTAGCTTTGAAGGCTGCAACATCTTTCGCTTACACGTTGCGGTTACCTGCAGCGACGTATTCACGACGGAGTGGCTTTGGCCAACCGTCTTAAGGATTTCCGGGGATGTGGGTGAGAAATCAGTGCTAAAGCTAATTACAGCCCCACTCAAATGCTTTAGAGGCTCTGTCTCTCTCAAAGAAACAGACCCACTTCTAAAAGTTTCTACCTGGAGATTGACAGGGCCCGATCCAATTGGCGCAGCGAAAACATTGCTAGTGCTGGGAATCGGTCTGGAGTCCGTGGATCAGATACGGGCCAACAGAGGGTTGATTCACTTTGGGTTGAAGTCGATCACCATGAAAGTTAGAGTGGAGAAGGGAACCGAAGTACGGGCGGTCCAAGCAAATCTGCACCACAGTAGAGCAGCGACGACTAATATGCTTCGATATCTAAGTCGGGGCACGCTGACATCGAGCTGCTAAAAGAACCGCTTCTATCTCAGAAGCGGTCTGTTGACTTAGCTCAAGTCTCTGTGTGTTCCAGCCAACAAGTAGGGATAAGATATGAACTTATATATTCGCCAGAAAAGAGCTTAAGGCAAACTTGATTCTGCAAATTTGTGATTTGTGTAAATTGGTAGAAGAGGATCGCAGACAGCGGCACGCAGTACTGCCTGATGTCGGCAGTCTATCTACCATTTGAATTGTCTGAGACTGAAAAAAAGCAGAAGTGGCTATTACAGCTGATACTATCATCGGGTGTGACGCAAATGCCCACCACGAGATATGGCGAAGCACCAATATAAACGAAAAAGGCAGGTATTTACTGGAATTTTAACTTCAACCAACCTCAATATTTTCAATATAGGCAATAAACCTAAATTAGATGAACTAGAAGTAGAAAATCTTACCCAAAAAAGTTCGGAACCCGTGAGCAGAACAATGAGAAGACGTGCGCCTGAAAAGCCTGTAAGTGCCTATAGTGGAACGGCGAACTCACGGAGGTGAGAGTCCGCACACGAAAGGCGTATAACAGTGCAAGGCCGAGTAGGCGCACACGAAAGGCGTATAACAGTGCAAATGCCGTAGACTGAAACCGAAATAAGCTGAAGTTGTCGCTCTTCAAAATGAAGATAAGGCGGACCGAACGCGACTCATAAAAGGAATTCGGTGAGAACATTGAAAGAAGTACAGAAGCTGCTAGAATCAGGAAGATCCTAAGTACAACTTTTACCGAATCTACATTTCTACATTTGAAAAACGGGGATTTGGCAGAGGACCCGAACGAATGTCTGAACATGCTACTGGAAACTCTCTTCCCGGAATAAACCTGCAAGGCCCAGAGGAACGACCAATTGCGAACAATCTACCGGTCGTCTGAGCAGCTGATGAAGGAGATCACAGATGAGTCGAAAATTGACTGGACTAGAACATTCTAACCTTACAAAGCGACAGCGATAGATGAGATATCGCTTATCAAGTTCCAAAGAGCAGACATATTCATGCCTCCGCCTCGGGTTAGTACCCGATCAGAGCGAAAAGCTAGAGTCGTCTTTATTCTTAAATCTAGCAGATAGAATTACCATAATGTGAAGGAGTTTGGACCAATTAGCTTAACATAGTTTTTGCTCAAAACACTAAAGACGCTGGTGAATTTGCACATCAAGAGTTGTATCTATATAAGTAGAAACGACATTACACAAAGTAGGCAGTACAATAGAAACATTTTTAAAGCAAAAGAGTTCAAGTAGTAGCCTTCTTAGACATCGAGGGGGCTCACAACAGGTTGCGAATACCACTCATGTCTTAGTTCAATACGGAATTCAAAAACAAGCAAATAGAGGCCACCTTTTTGGAGGCCAATGTGGAGAGATTAGTTGGAACGTGAGCACCACAAGGGAGAATTTATGGGCCACTGGTATTGAGGTGGTAGCGTATGGCGGTTACATTGCAGTACTTGAGAGCTGCGTTTCCACAAACTTAAGGTCCAACCAGTTATGAGTCTGGTTACGCGGCGATGCATATGGTCCGAGACAAATCACGCAAAGCATATGCTGCACCCGCGCACAATTTTTTGAACTGCCAGAAAAATGGCATGCACGTTGGCATCTCTTGCTAAATTGTTGTTGTGAACTGTCGTGTGGGGATGCTAAATTGTTGTTGTGAACTGAAAGTGGGGATGACATACAACTTCAAACATGTTCGCTCATGCACTGTATGGGCACTTATGTTCACACGTGTTTGCAGATGCAAAAAAGTGCCTAGTTTGCTCATAAACCAGTCTGCTTTGACACTTATTTATATTCGCAGAATCACGTTTGGTTAGGGCTTTAGTCGGACCTCATGCAATTAGTGCTGGACCATATCCAAATCTGGGCTAGAAAAGCCGGTCTTAGGACAAATCCGACAGAAACCGTGCTTGTACTCATTACAACGAAACACAGGGTGCCGGCTATTGCCACACCTACCCTCCACGGAATAGTATGGCAACTTGTTGGTAGTGATATTTTGGACTTATACTAGACAGGAAATAGAGCTGGGGGACTAAAGTGTAGTACCGAATAGGTAAATCTCAAGCATAAATTTTCGCGAGGCAATCTGCCTACTCTAATACCTACTATATATTCATATGTCTAGCGAGACCGATTTTGGGGTATGGTACAAACGTGTAGTGATAAGCAGCGGACATCAAAATCAATATCAAGAAACTAACAAGACTACAAAGATTATTTGCATAAGTATTACGGGTGCATTAGAAACCACCCGACGAAGTTGGAAATGATTCTGAGAATAATGCCACTGGATCGGTTCGTCTTTAGAACTTTTAGCGCAATACGCGCTAAAAGTTCGGGCATGTGGTACGATTCAAATCAATGGATATTCTTACAGAATGCAGGAGACGGTATGGGTTCTCTGTTGATGACTATACGAGCAAAATATTATACTTTGGCAGGAACTTCCAGGTCAAGATACCTGATGGAACAGACTGAAGGAACAAGGTAGTCACCGGTGACGGTGACGCCTGGATCTACGATGGATTTGCGACTGGTGGCGCCGGGTGGATCAAAGACAAACTCAGGAGTCGTCTTGTGCTTTTATTCAACGGATCTGACCCTTCCCCTGTGGTATAGATTGTCAGACCATACTACCGTCTTTCAGTTTGAAGTATATGCTATACGAATGGCAGTTAAATCATTAGGAGGACATATGTGTCGACAGCAGGGCAACCATTCTCGCTCTTGCGGCTTGCAGACGCTCTTCGAGAGCTGTTCTAAATGGAGCTTCGTTCTCTGATTACAGGCATATAAACTTCGAGCTGGGAAAAGATATAGTAAAAGGAGGACTGGGAATGATATCAAAATAACCTTACAACAGGACTTTATGGCTTGCGCACGAATTTCACTACGAAGACGGAATTGTATCAGACTGTGGACAAGGTAACCAGAATAATTCTCGAATGATACCACGATAGCTGCCTTGAGAAAACGAGGGTGCTACAGTGGGTTAGAAAAACTCAGACAAGCTGCAAGAACGAAGCTGAGCCGAGTTAGAACCACATCAAAATGGGAGGCCTATAAAAATAAACTTTCTCTTGTGTCTTACAGATGCTCTTTGAGAGCTCTTAACGCATGCACAGTGGCTGTCCAC
Organism: Nemotelus nigrinus; assembly: GCA_947369275.1. Lineage (NCBI taxonomy): Eukaryota > Metazoa > Arthropoda > Insecta > Diptera > Stratiomyidae > Nemotelus > Nemotelus nigrinus. Next base: position 73,878,820 of record OX376374.1, read on the forward strand.
GAAAAGGCGAAGCATACTCCTATCCAGATTATGTAGGTGCCAGGGCATAGTGGCGTCACAGGCAACGAAAACGCCAAAGAATTTGCGAGACAAGTTTCATGAGATAGGAATAACCCCTGTATTACCGTACCACTGCATTACTAAAGTCCGAAAGGGTAAATAGCAACAGGACGGGTAGGGTAGCCAGAACATTATGGCCATCATCCGAATCAAGCAAAACTAGGTAACTGCTCAAGCCCAGCAGAAACTGCTTGAGAGCGACGGTTTCTTTGCTCACAGAGAGCGACGGTTGTTGAATAGAATAGGGCTGACATCCAGCAATTTAAGCAAGAGGTGTGAGATGGAACTTTCAAGAGCTGGCAGAAGTTGCGAGTATCGTTATATTGAGTTAGCATATTCATTTTAGCGGATTGGTCACTTGGCAGCACTACCAAGCCAGCGGAGGGTGGTTAATGGGCCCAAATTGGCAGCCTAATGCAACACTTTTCTATAACCAAACCTAAGCATCCTTTAATGACATTAGTAACAAGTGTTTTACATTTCCAAATTTTGAAACTCTTACGAATGGTAGTCCTAGAAATTTTCCCACCCTATGGCTTCCGATACAGTCATCGGATCAAAGTGGTACATGACCTTCGATACAGGTTATAATATGGAGTGCGTTTGGTAGAACATGCATTCAAAAGCCACACCATTTCTCTAATTATATGCGCTAGAGTTTTCAAGATTCCTTCACAATTTTGCTCGCTTTAAATTTCTAAACTTTCAAACAGATTATCAGTTTAGATAAGTGTTAAGGAACACCTATTACACATAACTAGATGAAACTATTGGGTCAGAATGAGTACAACACTTCAATACCGCCAGTAAATGTTTCAGTTGAAGTGTTGTCGTTCATAGGGAGTACCAAGCGAAAGCGATATTTATAAAAAAATCAAAACAGTTTTTGTCAAATGCTTCCATGAAGACGTGAGATAAGAGTTTGAAATATCAGTATGATAGGCAACCGAATTACCTGGATGAAATTACCTGCACAAAAATCATATTGATTTCACACAAAAAGTACTGCCGAAGAAAAAGACGCAGAGAATCGGTCAGTAAGTTCTCAAATACTAGAGGATATGAAGACATGATGCATATGTGACTTGAGCTGTTGGTATTCACTTTGTCTTCAGACTGGAAAATAGGTAAAACATTCAAAAAAAAAAAATAACCGAATAATAGAGTGACATTAAAAAACAATAAAAGTAAAAATTTCAGGTCATGACCAAAATAAATATGTGGGCCTAAATTTTTGAGAATATTCTTATCAAAGCAGTTTTTGTACCACAGAGTTCAAATGGATTCCCATTTTGGATGAATCAAAAGTATAATTCAGTCAGGGTCAACGAAATGAATACATCCCCTTGTTATATATCGCCAAAAATAATCTGCGAGCATATTAGCAACATTAGATTAAATCCGTAGATTTCGATAAAATGAATAGTTTTCAATAGTTATTTGTTAATAGTTATCAGTTTTGCTCCAGTTAATGTGTATATAAATATATCACATTATTTGTAATACCGTTTTGCAGATATGACATCGATAATCAAATCAGAGCGTTTTTTTTAGATCCGAATTTGAAAAATAGAGGACAGTGTACAATCGCTCGGCTTACTCCTAGTTGCGAATTATTTTGTTTTCCTCTTTTATTATCTAACTCGGTCAGAGTCAATCGATATTGTGATTTGGTCGCGCATTAACCTGAAAAAAATTGAGCAAGATTTTGATCGGAGGCTGGTCACAGTGTCTTCAATCTTACGTAGTGCAAGTGCACTTCTCTATGCAGATTTCCCTTCCCAAGATCATCAGCGCCATTTCCCCTACATTCAAGCTGAACAAGAGGGATCATCCATATGGGATAATATGTCTGATTACGCACTTCGAATCAAAGAATCTTCGAGTACAATAGTACAGATACTGGTATAGGCACAAGCTTAACTATCTAACGAATGTTTTGTGGAGAATTCGGCTGAAGTCTTAGGTGTTTATGACGCCAAAGCTTACAGTTTTAGCCGAAAATTTTAGGTGCCTGCTAGTTTATTACTCATACTTCCTTATGATCGACATGGCCTTGCTGCACATAAGCTGTAGTTTTTGTAGCCAGTTATTTTTTTAGCAGCGTAAATCATAGGTTGCTTCGAAGGTGAGTTGAGATAGCAAGAAGTCCAGTTATATTGATGGCAAAGGGGAGTGCTGTAAGTTAAAATAGACTTGGACTGTGCTGGTGTATGTGAGTTGCCTACTTCTCAAGAAGAGATCATATATCGGAGTCTCCTGACAAATTGATCCACAAAATTGAGCTTGAGGAGTTTGACTAGCATTTTATCCAGCTAGACCCTACCAATTACCAACTGCCTTTTTTATTTGTATTTATATTCATATTGGACGAGGGATTTATTATAATTCATTTCTATTTACCCATACATGAATAGTAGGGGTCCTTATTCTATTCGCTGTAATAGCAACGGCTTTCCTAGGATACGTATTACCATGAGGACAAATATATTTTTGAGGACCAACTGTGATTACTAATTTATTATCAGCCATTTCGTATTTAGGAACAATATTAGTACAATGGATTTGAAGGGGGTTTGCCGTAGATAATGCAACATTGGAAAGTTACGGACAAGCTGCACGGACTAATGACTCGGTATCCTTTCACTGTCATCTGCATCATCACCATTCTAGCCTGGGAACTTTGTGTCTGGTGGGTGGGGGAGGGCATATCATACTGTTTCATTACATCACTGCAAATCGCATGTACTTGTGGATATATATGTACATACTTCAAAAAATACTAGCTAGTATTTTCGGAACAGGTATTTGGAATAGGTATTTTTTTGTACCCGTACTAGGAATACCTAGTATGTGAAAATGCGAGTATGACCCAACTTTAGTCAAGATACCTGAAGGAACAGACTGAAAGAACAAGGTAGTCACCGGTGACGTTGACGCCTGGATTAACAACGGATTTGTGACTGGTGGCGCCGGATGGATCAAAGACAAACTCAGGAGTCATCTTTTATTCATCAGATCTGAACCTTCTCCTGTGGTATAGATTGTCAGATTATGCTACCATCTTTCAGTTTGAAGTCTATGCTATACGAATGGCAGTTAAATCATTAGGAGGACATATGTTTCGACAGCAGAGCAGCCATTCTCGCTCTTGCGTCTTACAGACGCTCTTCAAGAGCTGTTCTAAATGGAGCTTCGTTCTCTGATTACAGGTATATAAACTTCGAGCTAGGGAAAGATATCGTAAAAGGAGCAAAGTACAGGCAGCCAAAGTGTACGTACTGGGAATGCTATCAAAATGGCCTTACAACAGGACTTTATGGCCTGCGCCCGAATCTCACTACGAAGACGGAATTGTATCAGACTGTGGACAAGGTAACCAGAATAATCCTCGAATGATACCACGATAGCTGCCCTGAGAAAACGAGGGTGCCACCGTGGGTTAGAAAAACTCAGAAAAGCTGCAAGAACGTAGTTGAACCGAGTTAAAACTACATAAAACTGGGAGGTCTATAAAAATAAACTTTCTCTTGTGGCTTACAGATGCTCTTTGAGGGCTCTTAACGCGTGCACAGTGGCTGTCAACGAAAAGGCGAAGCATACTCCTATCCAGATTATGTAGGTGCCAGGGCATAGTGGCGTCACAGGCAACGAAAAAGCCAACAAATTGGCGAGACAAGTTTCATGAGATAGGAATAACCCCTGTATTACCGCACCACTGTATTACTAAAGTCCGAAAGGGTAAATAGGAACAGGACGGCTAGGGTAGCCAGAACATTATAGCCGTCATCCGTATCAAGCAAAAGTAGGTAACTGCTCAAGCTCAGCAGAAACTGCTTGAGAGCGACGGTTGTTCAATAGAATAGCACTGACATCCAGCAATTTAAGTAAGAGGTGTGAGATGGAAAACGAGCATACTCTCTGCGATTGCTAGGCCCTAAATGATAAACGCCTGCATGTTTTAGGCTGATACAACTTTCAAGAGCTGGCAGAGGTTGCGAATATCGTTATATTGAGTTAGAAGATTCATTTTAGCGGATTGGTCACTTGGCAGCACTACCAAGCCAGTTGAGGGTGGTTAATGGGCCCGAATTGGCAGCCTAATGCAACCCTTTTCTATAACCAAAGTTAAGCATCCTTTAATGGCATAAGTAACAAGTGTTTTACATTCCCAAATTTTGAAACTCTTACGAATGGTAATCCTAGAAATTTTTCCACCATATGGCTTCCGATGCAGTCATCGGATCAAAGTGGTACATGACCTTCGATACAGGATATAATATGGAGTGCGTTTGGTAGAACATGCATTCAAAAGCCACACAATTTCTCTAGTTATATGCGCTAGAGTTTTCAAGATTCCTTCACAATTTGGCTCGCTTTAAATTTCTAAATTTTCAAACATATTTGGAGTTTAGATAAATGTTAAGGGACACTTATTACACATAACTAGATGAAACTATTGGGTAAGAATGAGTACAACACTTCAATACCGCCAGAAAATGTTTCAGTGGAAGTGTTGTCGTTCATGGGGAGTACCAAGCGAAAGCGATATTTATAAGAAAATCAAAACAGTTTTTGTCAAATGCTTCCGTGAAGACGTGAGATAAGAGTTTGAAATATCAGTATTTTAATTACCTGCACAAAAATCATGTTGATTTCACACAAAAAGTGCTGGCGAAGAAAAAGACGCAGAGAATCGGTTAGTTAGTTCTCAAATACTAGAGGATATGAAGACATAATGCATATGTGACTTGAGTTGTTGTTATTCACTTTGTCTTCAGACTGGAAAATAGGTAAAACATTCCAAGAAAAAATAGCCGGTTAATAGAGTGACATTAAAAAGCAACAAAAGTAAAAATTTCAGGTCATGACCAAACAAAATTATGTGGGCCTAGGTTTTTGAGAATATTCTTATCAAAGCAGTTTTTGTACTACAGAGTTCAAATGGATTCCCATTTCGGATGAATCAAAAGTATAATTCAGTCAGGGTCAACGAAATGAATACATCCCCTTGTTATGTATCGCCAAAAATAATCTCCGAGCATATTAGCAGCATTAGATTAAATCCGTAGATTTCGATCAATTAATAATTTTCAATAGTTTAGTTATAGTTATAGTTTTCAATAGTTTTCAATAATTTGTTAATAGTTATCAGTTTTGCTCCAGTTAATGTGTATAGAAATATATCACATTATTTTTAATACCGTTTTGCAGATATGACATCGATAATCAAATCAGAGCGTTTTTTTTAGATCCGAATTTGAAAAATAGGGGACAGTGTACAACCGCTCGGCTTACTCCTATTTGCGAATTATTTTATTTTCCTCTTTTATTATCTAACTCGGTCAGAGTCAATCGATATTGTGATTTGGTCGCGCATTAACCTGAAAAAATTGAGCAAGATTTTGATCGGAGGCTGGCCACAGTGTCTTCAATCTTCAGATTACTTACGTAGTGTAAGTGCACTTCTCTATGTAGATTTTCCCTACAGCGCCATTTCCCCTACGTTCAAGTTGAACAAGAGAGATCATCTATATGGGATAATAGGTATGATTACGCACTTCGAATCGAAGAATGTTCGAGTACAATAGTACCAGTGGCGGATCCTCAGAGGAGGCAAGGGAGGCAGTGCCTCCTCGGTAAAATTTACAAAATACGTATGCTAAACTAATCAATAAATAATATTAAAATTCCTAACAAAGCATTTTGCACCCAAGTCTCCACTATTTTTCTCAGCTCTAGCAGCCGATTAAATACAACGCGAAATCAATGCTATGCTCGGACCAGAGCACTGCCTTAACGCAAAACATAAAAAAATGTACCAAAAAAAGAACACCGAAATCAGTTTTGTATCCAGAGCACTGCCTCAGTGTAAAAAATAAAAAAAAAAAGATCCATCGATCGTAGCCACCATATAGCACATCGACTTCGAGCACAACGAAAACGAAGGAATAGAAATGAAAATGAGGCAGATTCACATCCGCCTCATCAATTGCATTTTCATCAATGAAAACGTTGTAGTTTGTATTTTCCCGTCATTCATATATGATCAAATTTTAGAATATTCAATAAGGCAATAGCGAATTCGAAGAGGCAACCCAGCATACCATGTAGTGAAGATATTCCCAAAATCGAATGCTGGCGACCCTTTTTTCTTCACTCATAGTGAACATAGTGCGGATCAAAAGCATTTCTCGCCTATATTTACTTTAAGCAAACCTGAAGTGAATGATTGGGAACATAGGATCATGTTGTTATATGCTATCTTCACTTCAGATTCACTTTAAGTGAATACGCCAGCATTCGCTTTTGGCGATACTTGCCGGACTTGATATACAGGACAGTTCTTTGTAGTTTACTTGAAGTAAAAAGTTATTATTCCGTTATTTGTTTTTTTTTGTGAAATATTTTGATTCTGTGTGATATTTTCGGAAGCAACTACCATAAGTTAGGCTATATTTAAAATGTTCAAAAATGAAGAACTTTAACAAAATCTACTTTACTACTTTAGGACAAACCTTGTTTAGGGCAAATCTACTTTGTAAAGTACATTATATTTTTATACAAGTGCAACTCATACATCTCATATCACTAGCGAGCCACTAAGATTCACCAAAGGCGAATGTATATAACGCTAAGTATATTCATTTTTAGCGAAGCTTGCCGATTCGCTAGACATTCGAAAAATGTAATTCGTTACAAATGAAAATTTGGGCGGCCTGGTAAATCATTAGTGAACCGTAGATGAATTCGTTCGCGAATGAAATATTCGTTAAAGTGACTCGCTAATGATTCGCTAGTGAATCGCTCGGTATGCTGGGAAGCCTCAAAAGCAGCAATGTGTGTGCTTTGTTGCTCTTCAGCACAAGTAATTATTTTAGGGCAAAGGAGAAAAGTAATGGGCAAATTAAGAGCTATCGAAATTAATAATTCTGAGGTGCTTTGCATTTTTATTTCGTCAATGCTTTGTATTCGGTAAATGGCACTTTTACAAACTACTGAATAAAACAATAAATAATTGAGATATGGTGAGAATGAATAATTAATGCATAGATATTTCCGAAAGAACCCAAAAAAGTATTAAACATAAATTATTATTATTTGTTTTAGTATGAATGCGCTAATTTTTGATTTGATAATGTGGTTGATTTGTGAAATGTAGTTTCTTGCCAGTGCAAAACTAATCCATGTAAAAGTGTTCAAAGTGTTTTATCGTGCACTTCAAGTAACATTGAAGAATTTTCGCTTGAATTCTAAAGCTATGTTGCTATTATTGATTTCAATTATTGTCATGTAAATCAATTGCAGTTGGTATTACTTATTGATTGATAAATACTCAAAATGAATTTTATAATGACCATTCAATCAATAAACTTATTAAAAATTATCAAAATAGAAAGCCAGCCCCAGAGTTCAAAATAATTTGAGCCGATAGGAATTGTAAGCGTTCATTTAATATGTTTTGGTAGCTTAACCGATAAGAAACTTCTTCGTATGATTCGAGCTCCAGTAACAATGTGCGGTCAAAGCAACGTTTCAATAATTAAGAAAGCCTAAATTCATTCAATCAAAAGTATAATTCAAAAGTAATTAAGATCTCTCAATGAATCGAAATCGAGGTGAATGAAGGATACGATATGAAAAATAAAATAAAACATTAATTTCTAAAATGGTTTATTGACTTAACGTTAGTTTAACCAGCAAGCAGAGGTTTGTAATGTATTTGGTAAGACAAATGAAGTTTAAATGAAGTTTACAAGATGGACTTTTGAACCTCATGGACATAATTCAACTTTCTCTTTTCAAAATATGCTTAATCAACCTTCTTTAGAGTGCATGATATCCATATTTGATCTATTCCTCAATCGAAAAATAAACTGAAAAGCAAACTTTTTGTCCTGTACGCCAATAAAATAATCTGGAAAATTTACTATAAAAGATAAGTTAATCTTAATAAAGTTAAATTTACCCATTCTGGCCACTTCAGTAATTATAGAGATGTCATTTTTTGCGTTGAAAAGAATTGAGGCTAGTTCTCGAAATATCATGAGTCAACACGATTATCGGAGTTATCGCTGCTAAGTTTTGAAAAACCGTTTTTCAAGAAATTGGAGGATTAACGCAGCTATATGATAGTGTGGTTCAACATTTTGCCAAAAGAGAGCAAAATAGAGTTTGCTTTCACATAAAATGTTTTTGCAGCGTAGTTTGCATAGTATTTTATTACCTCACACTAAAATTCTAAAATATTCATTTGATATTATATGAATATAATGTTATTTGACTTTGCTCGAATGATTCTTAAATTCTCTGACTCCCTGTTTCAAAATGTCACGAGCCGCCTCTGAATAGTACAGATGCTTCGAGTACAATAGTACAAGCTTAACTATCTAACGAAGGTTTTCTGGAGACTTTGGCTGAAGCCTTAGGTGTTTCTGAGGGCACTGGTGTTGAATTTTTTATGACTCCAAAGCTTACAATTTTAGCCGAAAGTTTTAGGTGCCTGCTAGTTTATTACTCATACTTCCTTATGATCGACATGGCCTTGCTGCACATAAGCTGTAGTTTTTGTAGCCAGTTATTTTTTTAGCAGCGTAAATCATAGGTTGCTTCGAAGGTGAGTTGAGATAGCAAGAAGTCCAGTTATATTGATGGCAAAGGGAAGTGCTGTAAGTTAAAATAGACTTGGACTGTGCTGGTGTATGTGAGTTGCCTACTTCTCAAGAAAAGATCATATATCGGAGTCTCCTGACAAATTGATCCACAAAATTGAGCTTGAGGAGTTTGACTAGCATTTTATCCAGCTAGACCCTACCAATTACCAACTGCCTTTTTTGTTTGTATTTATATTCATATTGGACGAGGGATTTATTATAATTCATTTCTATTTACCCATACATGAATAGTAGGGGTCCTTATTCTTTCCGCTGTAATAGCAACGGCTTTCCTAGGATACGTATTACCATGAGGACAAATATATTTTTGAGGAGCAACTGTAATTACTAATTTATTATCAGCCATTCCGTATTTCGGAGCAATATTAGTACAATGGATTTGAAGGGGGTTTGCAGTAGATAATGCAACATTATGTCTTCTCCACATCAATCAGACATGCTTCGAGGCAGTCTTTACAGTTGATGTGCCAACAGTTTGGATACCTCGATCAATCAATCAGTCAAATACCTATCTGAAGCAATGTATTATAATTTCAGATCTGTTAATTATACAATTTGAGGTATTAGAATTAAACAATTCGTGATTTAAAAAAAATACCGTTAGATATTACAGCAAAATATATTTCCAATATAATTAATAGTTAACTAACAATCTTATCCCAGGCATATGCTTAAAAGATAGTCATCTTTTAAGCCAATTTGGTATTTACTGGTATTCAAACAATTCATTGGTGATAAGCAGGCCATTGACTTTGGCTTCGAAAATAAAAGTAAATTGCTCGATTACATACTTTTTTTTTGTTTTTTAAATTGGAATGCACGGCAATGTCTCCACGGGCCATAAAATCTAGCATCAAATAAATAACGACAGAAACGATGTAAAAAAAAAAGCAGCAATTAAATAATTGAAAACATTAAATTCGTTTTATTAGATAATATTGCTTAATTCAATCACTCTTCCACGCCATTTTGAAAACAGAGATAATTTACATTGAAAAAATTTAGAACTATGTTCGTCGCAATTGCAAGACAGCTATTTAGACGTAAGCTTGGACTACACACAGCATTTTCTAGCCATAATATCTTTTGCTGTAAATTACATCTTGCGGAGATATCAACTAAAAACACTCTAATTTTGATTATCAATGTCATATCTGCAAATTAAAATCACAACTACCTGTCAATGTGAAATATTTCTAATTATGATGAAGCATTATTAGAAACTATTCATTTGAATGAAATGTACGGCACTAATCTAATGTTAATGTCTGTTATTTTAGTTGATTATTTATAGTTTTTATAGCCTTATTTAATCGCAAATGGAAATCCATCTGAGCTTTGTTGCAGAACAACTTCTTTGTCTGTTTTTTTTTCTTTCTTAATTACCCTTAAAATTTTTACGCCCAAGGAGCGGCGAACGACAGTGGCTATGTTGAGAGAAATATCCTCAGATCTTGGTTGAGAGATCGTTTTGAAGGGCCGTCAAAGCTCGAAAGTGTAAAAGTCCAGACCGTGGCACTGTTATTAACAGCTTGCTCGATAACTAATAAGATTGGTCTCGATTTATGCAAAGTGGTAATCGGAGCATCAGATCAACTGGATAAACTATTAAAGGAATATTCATTACCTAAAGATTACTTGGGAGAAACCCAAGAAAGGAGACATCATTCAATGCTACAGATATTTGGGCACGTTTCTTCAAGCTACGCCTCTGAAGCAAGCCTATGCTGAAAATCACGCTCGTTTGAACTGTCCAAGGTGGAAATTAAATTAAAACGCATCCCAAACGAAATGCGTGATGTGTGCATCAGAGGGTCACCCTGCCAACTACTATGGATATTCGCAGACAAAACGTGCGTTTGAAAAAAAATATGACGAAAATATTTCGCTCTCTGAACCAGTCATCGCGGAGCTCGCACGTATTATAGGTTAATCACAATACAGCGTTTTCCGCTGCGGCCAATGCAGTGGGCTGCGGGAAGTGCTGTCAAAAAATTAGAATGAACTCTTTTGTATGGTAACACGCACAATGGCTGCGGCGAAATTTGCCAAATTTCTAATTTTGCCGCACCGCTAGCGGTGATACCTACCATAGGTTGGCATCACCACTAGGTTGAATTAACTCTGTTTGAATTAGGTTGAATGGTCTGGTGGGATAGGCAAGCGATGGCTGATGAGTATTGTGATAAGCCAACCTAATCCTCGTACAACAGGATTTAGCAATACAAAAGAAAAAAAAAAGATTTTGGTTGGTGCCTTGGTTGCATTGACAGCGACATTGTCGCTGCATTGTGATTCACCAAATTCAACTGCGGCATTCACGCCTCCCCCTGTGGAACGCTGCGTTTGCCGCAGCGGAAAACGCTATATTGTGATTAACCTATTAAGCCGGCGTCAAACGATGCTAACGATATCCTCCAACGTTGGGCACTTGATGGTTGGACGCATCATGTGGCCGATGCGCCAGCTACCAGTACCCAACGTCCAGCGTCCGACGTTGGGGCTGGAACATGTTCGGTCTGTTGTCGGTCTTTTTATCCGCTTCAAAGGGTTTTTTGTCACTGGAAGGTATGATTGGAGGACATTTAGTGAACTGCTACACGATTCGTTCCAACAATTGAATCAGATTTTTAATGTGTTTTGACAGGTATGTACTTTTATTGCTTACATATTTTAATTAAGTATCAATTTAATAGATATTTATTTTCAACAATCATTCTAGATTTATATTATAATCGTAATATTGGGTTATCCATTTCGTGCTATCAATTAAATTGAAATTAACAAAAGTAATATAATTTATAATGCAAAATCAATGTTCACGAAAAATTGAACCAACACTGGAATCAAGTGTATTGGATCAAGAATTCGTTCCACCGTGTAGCAGAACGCTTGCCATGTCAATCGTCCAATATTTGACTCATACGTTGGAGGCAAAAGTTTGAATCAAACGTTCACCGCATCGTTTGGCGCCGGCTTTAGCCACAGTAAACAAAGCTAATCTGTATTTTGGATTTATTATAAATAAAGAATTTATTCTATTTTAGTGGCATGTAGGTGTCGTTTAAGGTTAACAAAACAGTACCACTACATTGGTGATCCCTGTATTATCAAACTACGCAGTGAGAATTCCTTTGTTCGCTAACCAACATGGCGATTGACAACGCGAAATGTGTTCAGGGGGCCATTTCGGCACCAAATTCCAGTAGATCCTGTAGCCATTCGTTTGCCGCCATTCATTTTATCTGACCCAGAATTATGGTTTCTTTTATCAGAGAGTAATTTTGGCATTACACGTGATGCAGTGAAATTCACGCACATGCACTGTGCCCTTGAGACGAGATTTACCATTGAGGATAGGGGGCATACTCATGAGACTAGGGCATGAATCCCGAGGTTGAAATGGAGGTCCCGAAAATTCGGGATTCCATTTTCGGGATCCCGAGATAGTCCCGAGATTTCGGAATTTTATAAAAGAACTATATTAAGGGAATTTAAACAGATATGCTGGCTATTTGTAATTAAAATTTTATTTCAAATATACATATGTACTCGTAAATAAAACCGGAAGTTAATTTCATTATAATGTTAAATTTATGCACACATGTAAATGGGTGCTAGCAAGTAAAACGTTAATCTATAATTCCAACTAATTTAATTTTATGATCTAATTTCTTCTTATCTTCTTGTCCAATAATCTCTTCTTATTTGGTCATGACAGTTAATTATAAAATTAGTTAAAAACGAATTCAAATTTAACCAGCATACCGGATGTTACGATAATGTAATAAAAATACATTATTCTTGTTAGTTGTTTACATATCAATTACAAAATAATATTGCTTTTCAAAGAAACAAGTGATAAGTATTAATATTGATTTGTTCAAACTGCTGATGCGTTTTGAAAGTATGCTCTTAATAAGCATAATTCGTCCAAGAGTTTCAAAATTTAAACTAGACCTGGTTTTGCTGCACATATATCCAGCTGCAGAAAAAGATATTTCAGGTTCTACACTTGTTGGTGGGATATGATGCCTGTATTCATATGCCAGTTGTAATAATGAGTCCTTAGCGCTTCCGTTTTCATAAAATGGTATTTCTTTGAGCCCTAAGTTCTGGGTTGTTCGCTTATGTCGTAATGACGAAACTTTTCTAATTCTCAAAATGGGTTGAATTTTATCAATGTTGAATCTCGGGAGTCCCGATAAAAAAGTTCGGGATCCCGAAAATGTTGTAAATGTGTCGGGATCCCGAGATTTCGAAATCTCGGGATTGCAAGCCTTACATGACACCCAATCGGTCTTGCCTGATGTTGAAGGAGGAACTGATGAAGCGGATGGGAGCCTCGAAGGAACAAAACACTCGCCGATTGATAGAAAGCGAGTCCATTGAGGACGGAAAGCCTACGAAATACCAGCGCCAGCTTGCAGATAACAACTTCCCGGAGAAGGTGCTGCAGGCATATTCAGGCGCTGACTTAACTCTGGAGAGAATTGCGTAGATAGCGGACTCCGTCACCGAGACCTACGGTCAAATGGAGTGCATAGCAAAAATCTAGTTAAATCACGCTACATTGGTAAATTCAGTTACAATTCCTTTACGCAAGAGTAGAATACTTGGATCATAAAGGTACAAGTTTACCTCTCCGTGGCTACGTTTAAGCCAAGGCTCAATAAGACAAATTAGCTTAGCCGTCCAGCGTCAATTATCATTTTCTCTCGAACATTGTTGCTGAAGTTGGAGGGTAAGAAAACGCGCGTGCGCCAAAGCCTCAGTTCTGTCCAGCTTTGAGCGAAAGAGGTACCCTCCGTTGAGTTCTCGCGCTAGCAGATCGATCGGAATTACTCCCGATACAACTATCACAGCCTCTTCTGAGACCTCTTCTGCAGTAGCTACAGGCGATTCGCAGGACACCTCTGCGTTGGGCACTGGCGATGCACATCTGGAACTTCTTAGTTCGAACCGCATCTCCCCAAATTTCGGCTCCATATAGCAAGATGGAATTGATCATCGCCATCAGCAGCCTCCATCTTGTCTCACTGAGTCCGCCAACGTTGGCCATTAGCCTACTCAGCGAAGTGACGACTACTAGAGCACTAGCACATGCCCCGCGGATATGATCCCAATACGTCAGCTTGGTGTCCAGGGTCGCTCTAAGATACCTGACCAACTTGCTGGTCTGGACCCCGACGGAGCCAACTGTCATGGGTATGCGAGTTGGTATCCTCTGCTTCGTCAGCGTGACAATCTCTATCTTTGAGACTGCCAGCTGGACGTTCTCAGTCATCCATCGATCCACCCTCCTCATGACTTGGTCAAGTCTAAGTCGAGCGAAACCAGCAGATCTAGAAGTCATTACAGCTGCGACGTCATCAGCGTAACCTACTAGGAACACATTCGCAGGCATTAAGCCTAAGCCATATGTTAAGAAAGAGTTTGAGGAATTACTCACCCATCCCAAAGACCCTGGGCATCACTAATTAATATGGCTCCTAAAAAGGATATTGCATGGATACCATGCGGGGATTACCTCGAGCTAAATGCAAGGACTTGGCCCGACCGTTACTCTGTGAAGCATTCAGTTTCGCCACTTAGATTTTATAGGGCAAATTACATCAGGCATTCGCCATATTTCGGAATATAGAGAAAGTGATGTCGGCCTTAGACTACTCGGTTTTGACAGCGGCAACAGCATCTACGTGAGTCCCTGCTTCAACATAAGCAAATTCAGGTGCCCGGATTGTAAGCAATGGTATCTGTGATGTCTCCAATAAAACTGTACGACCCTTTGTTACTTAAAATTTACGATAAGCCGCATTTGATAGCATTTACGGTTAGGTCTCGAGGAGCTAACGCTACTATTAAACTTGCAACACAGCGCTTTGTATGCACGTCAATCAAAACCGACTGTAGGATGTGCATGTAACTTCACCGCTGGGAATCTTCGAGTCACCGTGTTCACAGTTCGAACATATCAATAAAGACATTATCATCATGCCAGTTTCCGAAAGATATATACTGCCTTACTATAGTGGACCGCTTTTCTCGTTCGCCAGAAGCCATCACCATCTGCGAGCAGGAAGCCTCAACGATTGCACGTGCGCTATGCGGCAACTGGATTGCTCGAGTCGGCACGCCTCATAAAATCCCCTCAGACTGGGGTAGGCAATTTGAGTCCTATCTATTTAAACATTTGACTCCGGAACACATCAGAACAACGCTTTACCATCCTTCGGCAAATTACGTAGTGGAACGTTTTTACCGACAGCTCCAGGTAGTGACAAAGGCACAGCAGCATAATAAGTGGACCCATGTCCTCCTAGCGATTCTGCTTGGCATTTGCTCTGCATGGAAGGAGTATCTGCGGTTCAAACACTCTGGTTACCAGGAGAGTTTTTTTGGTGATCGTGAATTGAACTTTGAGAGTGACACTGCAGCAGTTTTTGTCCAGGAGCTTCGCGAATTTTTCCACGATGTCAGGTTAGATAAGGAATTAGAAAAGCATAGTTTTTAGGGTCAGAAAAGCATAGTCTGTC
>OX376374.1:73894290-73941790 GCA_947369275.1 Nemotelus nigrinus
CTAAATAAAAAGAAAGTGCGACCGCGACGACAAAATTTAATGTTTCTGGGTGACTAATGTCAAAAGCACTGTGGGTGACATATCTTTGACGAAACTTCTGCATCTTTCGTTCACTTCTGACCACGGCTAGGGCTGACATAAGCCACGATTTGCTTTTCCCAATGTCGAAATACAGAATTTGATTTGATATGAAAAATTACAAATTTGCATCATATGAATTTCATAATATGTATTGGAAGAGTGAATAGACTTATTTGGCGCTTTTGCTTCGCATTGATCAGTGAATTGATGTGCCGATGTCAAATAGATTTCGGCGAGGCGGCGAAATCAAGTCAAGAATCGCGACCAAGTCTAGGTGGATCTGATTTGAATAGTGGAGTTTGACAGATGGGCTGGGGAAAGAAGATCGAAATTCAGTCGAATTCGGAGTGTTGAGTGTGTGGGGTGGCGTGTGCTATTTCTCGACGGCTTATGAGATTTCTGCCAAAATCGCGGTGATAGCCGCCAGTGCGAAAATGTGCGAAGTGTTTTAAGTTTATATAAATACAATACGCAGCGTAGTAGGGCCCTTTTTAATGTAATGTACTAATTGTGCTCGCGAAAGGTTAAATATTTACCTGCATACAAATTGTTTCGACTCAGATGAGATTATTTCGGAAACGTCGTTATTTGCGAGGTTTTTGTTGTGCTTTTGGTGCAGTGATTTCTTGCCGGTGTTTATGAAAACAACATGAGGAAGTCGCTCAGTCGAAATCACTATTTCGTCCTGGGTTTCTTTGTGGGCCTGATACTGAGTTTCTACATTCCCGAGAATGCGTGGGAACTAGTACAAGACGAGTGTCCCCAAACTACCGAGAGCCTTGCGGACAAATTCGGCGATGACTTTGAGCCGCACTTGAATCTGATCAACAAGCCGCTGGCGGCTAAGAAGCCGGTAAGCTAATTTTGTGTCTGTTGTTTCGATGACAGCTAGAGTAATTTCAGACGTCATTCATTACCTACTTTATTTCCAAATATAGATGTGCACTTTCCAATAGAAAAATTTCTTAGAACTCATGCTGCTTGCTTAACAATTTGCCCATCCATGAAATGTAATTTCAGTGAGTGAAAAGTTGTTTGTTGCTTCGCCCGTAGTTAGTCTTCCGAACGATTTTTAAAAAAAAAAACAATACGTTTTCTCTGCTGCTTACAATGTTGATAATAATTTCATTAAATTTGTTTGTGTACTCTATTTCTACTTAACATTCATTTTTATTAATTGCTTTTAAGCTACTACCTGTGGCTTAAATAGGTTTATCTAGCACCAACTCCTCGTTCGTTCTGGCTAAAATAGAAGAGGAATTCAATGTGAATAGTTTACGAAGCGAACCTTATTTCTAAGGGCCATAAAATAGTTATAGCCAATCAAAAAAGCATCAAGATTGGCTGGAATTTTAACTGATGATTTGAATTTTATTCAGTGATAGTTATTAGACAGCTTTATTAGATAATTTTTCACCATAAGCTTAGACTGCAATTTAATCGCCTCAAGAAACTTTTCACATCAATCTTGTCGTATTTTGTGGAGTAAATTGTACTCTTTTCAAACAGTATGTTGGAAATAATTATAGTTGGAATGTTTAAAATTTTATAGGAATCTATACAGTCCCTATTCATTGAACAAGGCCATTAGAGTTTTATTTTTAATTTTCTATTTTCTTATAGCCTATCTCTTTGAAACAGTGAAACATAAAATAAAAATAATTATCTTTAAAATTAGGGTTATTAGCTATAAATTAATACAAATTTTACTTAAGAGTCAATATTTTGTAAGACCTCCTTAACATTAATTACTGCCTTCATTCGCTCTGGCATACTTTGAATACAGCGTTCAATCATTTGTTTCTCTTCGGGTTTTTCCCATATATCTGCAAAGCATTATTTCAGGATATCTAGGGTATATGTAGGCGAGGAATATACTAAAGATTTCAAAAGTCTTCAGACGTTTTCTATAGCATTAAGGTCGGGGAATATACGTAAAGAATTGAAAGACGGTGGGATCCTTTTGAAGACGGATTCGGCGGAGGGGTCCCATACACTTAGGAACAATCTCTTGCAATCTCTTAATAAGTCTTACTCGGTTGAGTCAACTAAAGACTTGACTCCAAGACTAATTGTTCATGGGCTTGATAGATCCTTCTCATCTGATGAGTTCTCAAAAGAGATTAAGTCCCTCAATCCAAATATTGCCGAAGGTGGCATTAGGGTTGTTTATTGTCGGAAAAATAATAGGACTAAAAAATATTCGGTTACCTTTGAAGTAATTGGATCCACCTCTGCAAAACTTGAAAACTTGTTAACAAGTACATAAATATCGATTTTTGCAGAGAGGACGTATACTGCCCTACTAAGTGCAAAAGCGGTATCTCAATGAAAGCGAGTTTCGAGATAATTGAAGTTTTGTAAAAGAAGAAATATTTATATACCGCTAATTTTCTTAGTGATTTAAGAAAAAATTGAGATAGGCGAGGAGAAACTGGGTTCGTTTGGATCATGTGGAGGCTTCTCCATGCTCCACTTTTCTCGGTGAGCGGTATTCATAGACATATAAAGAATGGACACGAAATCACAATGCATGAACCCGTACGTGAGTGAAGCAATTTTACTACACATGCAATTTTACTCTCTGTAAAACAGCTTTCCCCTCAATGCCGCACTCACCACCCCTCAGCGCTGTAGACTCTCTATGTAAACATTCATTTCAATCCATCCAATCTACGGGGTGGTTGGGATAAGGGGGAAACTAATACATGGACACAAATTTCCAAATACATCAACTTTTCTGCATGAAATTTGTTGTTGTTTTATACAAACACATTGCGACCAGAGGTCGAAAATTGCTTCATTTCTCTCGGCCCATTTCGTATCCATTCCTCTTATATCTATGGCGGTATTCCACTCTTGGATGCATCGGGTACTTAGAATTAAAAAACTTTCTTAAGGTGTTTTCCATATGTTTTAAATAAGATTCCATCAAAAGGATTAGTTCATTAGATGCGTATTGTTTTAAGCTTTCTAATGTTATAAAAATCAATTTTTAGATTTTTTTGAGACACCGCTTTTGCGCTTAGTAGGGCAGTATACATTAGTAGATGTTATAAGTGTCCGAAATTTATGCACACCGCAGTTAATTGTGCGAAATGTGCAGAACACTATAGCACGTCTGTTTGCAACTCGCAAATGCTCAAATGCACGAACTGCTCACTGGCTGGTAATAACAATTCTTCGCATCCATCCTTTAGTAGAGAATGCCCAGAATATCTCCAGAGGAAAAAATCGGTTCAAAGAAAAATTAATTACCTGGTTACGGAAATATAATCATGAATAATATGAGTCTAGAAATATTTTACGCGAATATCAGAAGTATTAGGAATAAATTTACAGACCTTGAGATATTCTGCAATTCTAAGCCTAAGTTAGATTTAGTGATTCTTAATGAGACTTGGATCTCTAGTGATGAAATTGGTTTATTTAACATAGATTTGTCTCTATCCATAATTGCAGAGATCATGCCCAAGGAGGTGGCACTGCCATTTACATTAGTAAAAGGATTCAGCATAAGCTGCTTCATTATGATAGTAAATATCACACTATCATTATTTCTATAGAATGTGACATTCGGTCAATCCACTTAGGAACTTTCTATAGAACCCAGCATGATGAGGCTGAAGACTTTATTGACTATGTGGATGCTTTGTATCAAAGGTTTAATAACTTGATAGTTGTCGCCGATAACAATATAGATGCCATTAACATAAACAATAGTACATCTGTTAACTATAATAATATGTTGGCAATGAATAACGTGGTACTGCTAAATTGTAACCCTACCAGAATTACATCAAGCTCAGCTACTCTATTAGACCATGTAACAACTACTGTCAACACTCAATTTGTTGCTTTTAAAGTAGAATACTCAGAATGGCCAGATTTAGATCATCATACTTTGTATATAACAGCATCTGGTATTAAAAAGCAATTGCAACCTATAGTTAAAAAGAAAATTTCAGTTTTTTAAAGAAGCTTAATGAAACGCATGGTGAAATTTCTTTTAAAAACATAATTACTATTATTCAAGATGCAAAACAGTCGGCTTCAACTATTAAGGAAATCAGAGCTAGGAAAGGCAACAATTGGATTACGGAAGATTTAATCAAGGAAATGGATAAAAAGAAAATGTTATATAAAAGAGTGAAAATGAATCCATATGATGCCAAACTTACTTCTGAATACAGATCCTTGAAGAATAGAGTATGTTCCATGATCAGAATTGCTAAGAAAGACTATGTTAGAAGATAACTTATTTCTGCTGAGGGTGATGTTAGTAGAGTTTGGAAATTTATCAATCAAGAACTCTTATTGGGCAATAAGATAAACAAATCTAACTCTCTCATCACTGCCGATAATCTCGTTGATCATTTAAGCTGTATAGGTGAAAAACTTACTGAGGACTTAAAAGTGAAGTATAACATTGACAATTTTGAAAGGCAGAACATTCCGTTGAATTCAAAGTTTCTTTTTTTCGAGCCTGCTGATCCTGGTGAAGTGTTGGCCATAATTAGGGCATTGAAGAATTCTTCACCTGGAACTGATGGAATAACTTCTGAAAACTTGAAATTAGTCGCTACTCAGATATCACCTTATATTTCTGCAATCATTAATAATCATATAGCAAAGGTGAATTCCCTACAGAACTGAAAGATACCATGATAGTTCCTATTCATAAATCAGGTGACGATTTAGATCCTTCTAATTACAGGCCAATTGCTTTAACAAGTTCGTTTAGCAAAATTTTCGAAAAAATTGTCAATAAAAGACTAGTTAAGTTTATAGAAAACTGTAGGATTTGGTACACATCAATATGGTTTTTTTTTTACAAAAAAGTAACACAACATCCGCAATAACAGATGCCTTACAATTTATTAATTGTGAACTTGATTCGAATAAATATGTGGCTGCACTGTTTATTGATTTAGTGAAGGCCTTTGATACAGTTAATCATATCACTTTGTTGGAAAATATAAGCGAACTTGGAATAAGAGGCTTGGCACTGGCGTTAATTGGTAGTTTCCTAAAAGACAGAAAAATCCTGGTTAGATTTAATGATGAAATAAGTAAACAACGAGTAGTTAACATTGTTGTTCCTCAAGGGTAAATTCTAGGGCCAACTTTATTTTTACTCTATATTTATAATTTATATTTCTCTGGCCTGATTGGAAAATATATTATTATTTATGCTGACGATACCCTTTTGCTATACTCTGCTAACTCTGCTGAACTTCTGGAGCGACAAATAAATAATGACTTAATTGTTTATGGGTCCTGGCTTTTGGGAAACAGGTTTACAATCAATACCTGTAAAATTAGTTACATGGTATTCAAGCAGATTAATAAGAGTGAGATCTGCCTTAACATCAGAATACATGGAGAGGAACAAAGAGTGGCTAGATCTAAATACTAAGACTAATTATTGATGATAAGTTATCTTGGTCGCCTCACATAAGTAATGTGAAATTTAAGTTGGTTTTCTGGGTTAGGCTGTTCAGAATGAAATTTTTCTTGGATTTAGACCTGAAAAATATGAACTACAACTCTTTTGTGTTGCCTAAGATTACCTATGGTATATTGAATTGGAGTCAAACTTCAGAGATGAATATTGACTCAATTCATAGAATACTCAATAGGATAATTAAGGCAGTGCATGGACTTGATAAACTGACTCCAAGTGATATACTATACAGAACAACGGATAAATTCAATGTAAGGGATATTATATTTATGGAAAAAGCTAAGATAATAATCATCAATATCTCAATAACTATATAAAATCTTCGATATTTCCAATAAGACACTGTGATTATCACAGCTATCACACAAGATTTAAACATAATCTCAGGCTTGATATCGCTAGAACGAATAGAAAACATAAAGATCCTATTAGATTAGCTATGGAAATCTTTAACAATTTACCTAACTCTTTGAAGAATGCTAGGTCTTTTCCCATCTTTAAAAGGCTGCTGAAGAACCACATTAGAACCATGTAAAGTAAATTACGTACTACTTACTATTAGTTTTTACTGATTGCTGATTTTTGAAATGTAAAAAATTTTTTTTGCATCCCTCATACCAGCACTCTGATGCTGTCTGGGAAGCACTTTCTCTCGTTTTGCTTTCTTCTTGAAAATCCTTTAATTAATTTTTATTTATATTATGAAAGAGCTTCTTCTTCTTCTTTGCATGCTTATTATTTTTAATCTTTTCCACTAATTTCCCATCAACTAATTCTATCTTACTTTCTTTATTCTCCAGTTATCTTATTGATGTTTTCTTTTTGATTATTATATAATTTAATTTCAAATTAAATGTGTCGAGAGTTTGGTTTTGGGATTCCCTATCCAATTCCTTTTCGGGGGATGATGATAATTTTAATTGCTTGTTTCTCGACTAAGCGGCTTACTGTATGTTGTCTAGAATTCCTTCAACGAAGACGATATGCCACGGTTCATCGTCTGAGATTAGGACCATAACATTGTGGCTGGTGGATATTTAATACTTTTTTTTTTATTTATTAACCAATCAAGGTACAAGTTACATAAACAATACAAAACAAAATTGAAAACTAATATGTGTATATACAAATAAAACGAAAAATTAAATAAATTAAATAATTATCAAATAAATCAACATCAATTAATAAATAACAAATAAATAAATTATTGACATATAGCTTAAGATAAAGGGTTACGGATGGCATGGAAAAGGGGAGATTTAAAGAATAATTTGGAAATAGTTGGATAATACAAATTACTTATGCTGTTAAATATCCTGCAGCTTCTATTTATCGGCTTTTTAGCTGCGTAAATAGTGGAATGTGGATATTCCTTAAGTAAACGAGTGGATCTGTTGTTCCTTAAAGGGACATTTAAAACAATTTTACTAGTCAGGAATTCAATTCTGATAGCGCCTCTAATGACGTCGAATGTGAAGCAGGCCGAAATCATCTTTCTTCTGGGTGCAAGTCTTAATAAATTTAGATGACCCAGTCAAAACTCATAAGGAGAAAGAATATTAAAATCGTAAGGGTTGTATAGTTCTAACAAGGCGAAAAGTAAGAATTGCTTTTGTATGGACTCGAGCCTGTTGCTGTGGGTTTCAAAAGCCGGATTCCAGCAAATGGAAGCATATTCGAGAATAGGGCGTGCAAGTGAGATGTATAAGGATCTTGTGACCCTCAGGTTACGAAAATCCTTGGCACGTCTTTTGATGAAGCCTAGTTGTTTGTTTGCTCGGGAAAGTATTTTATCATAATGCAAGGAGAAGCGGAGTTTCTCATCCAAGATGACACCAAGGTCAACAAGATTTTCAACTCGCGCTAACAAATTATTGCCGAGGAAATACGTGTTATGTGAAACCGTGCATTTTCGGGAAAAACTTCTAACCTGGCTCTTAGCAATGTTGAGAGAAAACTTGTTTTCAGTGCACCAATGATCAAGTGAATCGAGGTTGGATTGGAGAAAGAGTGTATCGGATTTAGATTTAATGATGTGACAGGCTTTGAGATCGTCTGCATAAAGTAGATGAAGTATATTTGCTAGGACATCAGATAGGCCAAAAATAAATATATTAAAAAGAAGTAGTACACCTCAAGGTACACCAGAGTTAGCAGAAATATTTTTCGATAAAAGTGTGGGGACGACAAGGTTGGACACAGTGGCGCGGCAGTACCAACATTGCCCACACTGCATAACCATCTTCAGCAGAACGTAGAATAACTTCACCTTCATCAGCCGACCGACTAGGTCGTGCCGTGAGCGCGCTCATCATTTCTGTCCTGTCATTTAAGTTTTTAGTAATAAATTGTTGCTTTCGTTAGCTATTAGTTCCGTGTTTACATTATTCAGTAATCAGTAGCCCACACGTTACATTGGTGACCCCGAACGTACGAGAAAAGAACAAGGCGACAAGCGTCGCCTCTGCAGCCGCGTCTCACTGCCACGAGACCCGATAGCTATCGCCTCGGCAGCTGCGACTCGCTGCCACGAGGCCCGGTGGCTGTCGCCTCGGCAGCCGCAACTCGCTGCCACGAGGCCCGACAACTGTCGCCTCGGCAGCCGCATCGATTCGCTGCCACGAGGAGCAACACCGTCGTATCGGAAACTTCGCCTCAGCAACTTGCGCAGCAACATATCGCCACAACGGCGCGCTATTTGCTGCAACAGCGTGGTTACACTGCAGCCCATCGAGCTGCCCACAGGGCCCCCTACGGCAGATCAGCCGCCATCGACACGGCAACATAGAACAATCCAAATATCAGTGCAAGCACTTGAGGGGGAGTGCTGTGGGGACCACAAGGTTGGACACAGTGGCGCGGCAGTACCAACATTGCCCACTCTGCATAACCATCGTCAGCAGTACATAGAATAACTTTACCTTCATCAGCCGACCGACTAAGTCGTGCCGTGAGCGCGCTCATCATTTCTGTCCTGTCATTTAAGTGTGTAGTAATAAATTGTTGCTTTCGTTAACTATTAGTTCCGTGTTTACATTATGCAGTAATCAGTAGCCCACACGTTGCAAAAGTCCTTGAAATTTTACCAATTGTGTTCGATTGCGAAGGCAGGAAGTCAGCCAGCTAAGTAAATATCCGGCAAATCCGAATTTCTGAAGCTTTAAAATTTAGGTAGGGTGGTCAACTCTGTCAAAAGCTTTACAAAAGTCTGTATAGACTGCGTCAATTTGAAAACGTCTGAAATTAGGACTGTCAAATTCGTGGTAGCCGAGCGACCTTTTATAAAACTATGCTGCTGCTCGTTCAGACGGGAGTCAACAAGTGGGGAAAGTTTATCGTAGAAAATCTTTTCGAAAAGTTTCGGAATTGAAGATAACATGGCAATGCCCCTATAATTTCCGATACAGCGTCTATCACCATTTTTGAAGATGAGTATTACATACGAAAGTTTCCAACAGGATGGGTAAATTCCAGATGAAACTGATTTGTTGAAAAAAAAATGCAAGGGAGTTATAAGCTGGTCTACTCACTTGCGCAAGAAAGTTGGAGGAAGGAGATCGGTTCCAGGAACTTTGTTGCAGTCGTTCCGAAATAGCTTTCTGTATTTCATCGCGTGAAATTTCTAAGTGGCTGGCCAAAGCTGTTGGAGCAGATTGAGGGAAAGAAAGGTGTGAGTTAGATGGGTCTGGTGCATTAAAAATATTCTGAAAACTATCTGCAAATAAATCACAAATCTCATTAGGAGAGGAGGAAGTGATATTATTGAAGAGGAGGAAGTCATATTATTCGTTCACATTTACAAAATCGTAAAATTTTTTCGGGTCGCGGGTTATACAGGGTGGCCCGAAAATTTCTCCCCACATATTTAAGTAAACGCATTATTCAATACCCGTTGCCAAAATTTATCCCCTCTCAGTTTATCAAAAATCCTAAGCGGAGGTGAAATATCAACTCTTCAGCTATCGTAAAGATCATATTGTGCTTAGCTGCGACACCGTTAACATCAATATTAGCTGTGCAAAGGGATATAGTGCATTTCCAGGGGGAAAAATTAAACAGCATTTTTCCCTATAGTCAGGCGCAGAGATGTACCCTTTATAAAGCTAATTTGAGTTACCCGTCTGATTAAGAGTCTTTCTGTGAATGTACCTGTGAGATTTTATTGCTCCTGTTCTCAAGGATGCTTTTTCATTGCCGTGTTTATCGTAAGTAGTGATTTTTCTTAGAACAATTTTTACACGTTACCTGAAAAATCATAATTTTTTTACAATCTATCCATTATGGCTTCGAATAGGATACAAACAAGGATTTCAAACCAAACTCTTGGCGAAATAAAAAAATCCGTTTCCGAAATATCAAGGACACTAGGCGTCGACAAGAAGACCGTACGATTATGGCTAGAAAGAAGGAAAGGCGATATACAGGACAAAGGACGTTCCGGTAGACCGACAACTCTTTCACTTACAACAAAAATAAAAATAAGGAAGATGGTGGAAAACAAGCCAGGCATTGGAACAAGGACAGCGACCAAGAGGATAAATCAATCCGAAAATTACCAACAACGGTGAAAGACAACATCTCGATCAACGGTTCAACGGTACATTAAATCGACGAATTGGGGAAGAAATGCCTACGTGAGTCGAGTAAAGCCGCTTCTTACTGCAAAAATGTCACAGATAGACTTAACTTCTGTAGAAGATTGCAAAGCGAAGCATTCTGTGAAGATAGTGCTCTTGGAAGGTTTAAGAGAGCTAACGTACTTTTTACGGATGAATCCCCAATTGTTTTGCACCCAACGCCGAATAGGTAAAATATGAGAGTAAGAACAAGTTATCCAAGCACTATTCAACCTATACAAAAGCCGAAATTTGACCTCAAGATAATGGTTGTAGGAGGAATCTGTGATCAGATATAAGAGAGAATGGATTAGAAATCAAACGAGAGAAATGTGCCAATTTTCCACTTTCTGCTTACTGGTGTGAGAATGAGGTACGGGTGTGTGCCATACACAGTTCATACGGCATAGCCAATGTGAAAAAACCACGAGAGATCGCCATTTTGAACGTCGTTTGACATTTCTTTCCCCGAACCGGCGAGCGCAGATTAAAATGCTTTTTATGAATGAAATTAATTAGGATTTCACACAAAAACAAAACGATGTTGATGCCAAGGGTTAATTTTCCTTACCCGAAATACGATATCCCCTGCGAAGCGCATCGGTAGCTACTTTTGCAACCTGGAACGCGGCACTTCATTATCGCACTATTTTAAAATTTTTGACCGCTATTTTGTTCGCGAAACCGACACAAATTATTGCACACAAACGTAGATGCACGTTTCCACCGCATACGCTGAAAAATTTTCCAATTTTATTTCATAAATTTTGACTGAAAGTCAATGTTTTAAGTCCCCGACAAAAATCAAATTGACATTGACGTTTCTTTCCGTGTTGCCCGTTGCACGCCTTTACACCGATCTGGTGTTCCCAGCATTAAGACACAGCATTAAGGCTTTTCGGTTGTGAGTGCGGTAGAAAAGGGTGCACTGAGAGAAAGAGAGAAGAGAACAATGTTGTGCGTGTATTAAAAAAGGCACACTCACGTATGGGTACACGGATAGCCATTTCGTATCCATTGTAATCACTTTATTTTACGATTTCACTATTCTTTATTTTCCACAATGAGCACAATTGCGTTCACACAAAATGGCGGTTGTCAATAGACTAGACTAAGTGCGTCGTTAACGGAGTTGCCCAACTTACTTTTCTTGTACTTTGGGCTGGTGCGTTCAATGTCCTTTCGTTTGACGATCGGTTCCTACCAGTGATTTCTGCTGACTCAAGTTGCGCCTCACAACTCGGCCAACCTGACATACGATCGACCTCGATCGAAAAATCCTTTGGTTCGGGCATAACATCAGTGGCAGCGGTGTTCAGGCATTCTTCATCATCTAAATATTCGGCATCCCATTCGTTTTCGTCCAGCCATTCCTCGTTCACATACTCAGAATCGGGTTGTTTGGCATCATCGGGTACATCTATAGAATCGGGTTGTCCAACATCATCGGGTGCATCTTCAACTAAAATGTCTTGTAATTGATTTGGAGAGCTTTGACTAGTTGCGGGGTTTGCCGTCCATCTCCTCAACCTACCTGCCTCTACTATGCCATCATAAGGGAGCTGTGATTGTTGACAATCCTCTATGTATCTGACGACATATCGATCATTATCAAGTTCTTTATGAATGATATATGGGCCGCGGAACCTAGGAATTAATTTCTTATTTTGGCCGGGAGTAGTATCAACATTTCTCAAGACCACGAAATCGCCAACCTTATAGTGTTTAGCAGGTCTGCTATGACGACTAAAGTATTCAGCATTATATTTTTGTGACTTTTGAATCCTTTCAGCAGCGGCTTCTCTGATCTGGCCTAGGTTAGTTCGCACACTATCAAATTTTTCCTCCAGATACTCATCCAACTCGTTCACTTCGTAACCTCGCTGATTAATTCCAAAGAGTAGTTGACTTGGGGTATTGCCTGTGGTAGCATGGACCGAATTGTTTATAGCATATTCCGCTTCTATCAATTTCAGAGACCAGTCCGCATGGTCAATGTCATTAGTCAATTTACCCTACATATTCTTTAGGGTTCGGTTAACTCTTTCTACTTGGCCATTGGTCTGCGGAGATGCAGTAGCAACCTGGATGTGCTGAACTTTATTTTTCCCCAAGAAGTTGGCAAATTCCAAAGAAGTGAAACAAGTGCCTCGGTCCGAGATAATTCTTCTTGGGCGACTGTAATAATTGAAATATTTGGTTAACGCAGCTACAACCTCTTTCGTACTGGTGCTGTTAGTTGGGTACAATTTTACGTACTTTGTGAATGCATCGCCAACCACCAAGATATGTTTCCGTTTTGATTTTAAGGAGGGTAGAGGTCCAAAATGATCCACATGAATAGTGTCAAAAGGCTGCGGTTTCTTCGGTATACTGTGCAAATTCCTTTCGTTGGTACTAGCGGGAAGGGAGTACATAACGCATGGAACGCAATTGCTCCCAAATCTCGTCACCTTGTCTCGGATTCTAGGAAACCAGTATCTTGTTTTAATTCTTAAACAGGTTTTATCTACTCCTTGATGGCTTATTGACTCATGGGACATTCTGATAATGTTCTCTTCCATGGCGGCGGGCACGTATAATAAAGGAGTCTGTCCGTTTTTTTTTTCGGAATACTAATCCATCAGTCAGTTCATAGTCATCCATATTAATTATTTGCGATTTTTCCTTCAGTTGTCTGATATTTTCATCTTGGGCTTGTGCAATTTGCAATCGGAAATCAACATTTTCTTCAGTGACTGCGGCAACTAGGGGATTTCTACTCAGCGCGTCAACATGAGCCATTCCAGTACCCTTTCGATGTTGAATGGTATAATTAAAATTTTCCAATTCTAGTGCCCACCTAGAAATTCTAGGATTAACCTGTTTCCGGTTCAAAGTCAGAGCCAGAGAGTTACAATGATAGTACCCTTACGCACTAAGTCAAATTTAATTATTTTATTTAAAACATCTCCCTGAGCACGGAAACACACATATCCTGTCTTATTTACATTCTGTTTTATTCTTATCAATTCAGTTTTGGTATATTCATAACGTCGGAATCGCATTAAGTAAATATTGCTTTTTGACAAAAAATCCCTTCCTAATATTAATGGAAACAGCGGCTGTTTCTCTTCTATTACTAATAATGATATTGGTGTCGACTCGATGACTGCTTCCACACTTCCGCAGATGTTTATATAATTGCCACTCAAGCTTCGATAACGGGAACCTTGCACACGAATCGAAACTTCGGTTGGTAACTGGGATTTACTGATCAAACTGATCGGACTGTCGGTGTCAAAGAGAGAGAGACAATATATTGATATGGGTCTGTTTCCGTGCTCAAAATCTTTAAACAAGACACTTACCCTATTTGTGATGTTCAATCGAGACATCCTGTCCTCAGCTTCGCCTAACAATGCAGCGGCCATGGATACCTTCGGGGTTGATGTTCGACCTCGGTAAGCGGCTGCAGCCGTCGCAGGAATTCATCGCGGATTTGGGCACTCGTAATGGTCGTGCCCTAGCATCCAACAATTGAAGCAGCTGCCCGGTGGTCGCCTCGGGTGAGGACATCTGCTTTGGTAATGTCTGGCAGCAGTTATAACAGCGGACTTCTTCGGATACCGTGCTAGTCTGCGGGCTTCTTCGGACACTGGATACATCGGGACTCAGGCGGCTCGGCCTTGTATTTTGGCGTCTAGTTGTTCCTCTCCTAGCTGTTCTTACCTCAGGTACTCGGTATCTCTCGGCCACCGGTTCGCAATATACTTGACGGTGGTATCTGATGGCGCGAAATTTTAATTCATCCCAAGTGCCGGATCCAACCAAAATTGATGGGTTATGCCCACTGCTTCTTACGAGATCTATTGCAATATCCACTAGATCTACTTCCGAAACCTGTCCCAGCTGGACTACGCCATGGAGGTTCAGGATAAATCGATGCAGAGGCTCCACTTTTGGGTCCCATCTCATGCGACGCGACCGGCGATAAACCTCCTCC
Source organism: Nemotelus nigrinus (assembly GCA_947369275.1). Taxonomy (NCBI): domain Eukaryota; kingdom Metazoa; phylum Arthropoda; class Insecta; order Diptera; family Stratiomyidae; genus Nemotelus; species Nemotelus nigrinus. Next base: position 73,908,440 of record OX376374.1, read on the forward strand.
AAGCTGGTGGCAGCGGCGAATTCCTTCAGCAACTTCTGTTTCAGATAATTATATGTTCGAGCACGCGTCGTTCTTAAAAATGCTCTGGCGGTGCCGGTTAGAGATCTCCTCAAATATATCAATCTTTCCTCCCCATTATTCCCGCCAGATTTAAAACTTCTTCCATTTCATCAAAAAAATGTAGATATTTGTTCGTACGCGTTATCTCCATTATATTCTGGCAACGCCGCTTGAAGCTCCATAAAATTTATTCTCCGCCTTTCTGGCGGTGATGCCTCCAACACTTCGGCTTCTGGCTGAGCAACCTCCACGTCTCTTATAAGGGCAGCGATAACATCCGCAGGCATCGGTGCGTTTCGTATATTCATCGGGATCAGTCTATCGTCTGACAGCAGTTTCTAGTTCCAAAACATCCAACTGCAATCGGAGTTGCCTCTTGCAATATTCCAATCGCCGGATTTCTCCTGCATCTTGTCCACTCAATGGCACCTCATTTCTTTCTTCAGGTTTCGGCTCTATGTTGGCAATATCGTCAGCTTCCAGCGGTTTCTCCCTCGTTCTTCCAACAGCATTATGATCCGCATTCATTTCGGCAGCGGTGGCATCATTTTGGCTTGTTACAATGGCGGCGGCGTCCACAAACAAATCGGCTGTCATCCCAGCAGTGGCTTCGTTTTCGATGACAAAAATGGCGGCGGTTTTTCTCGATCATTCGGGATTCGTATGCTGGCGGTTTCTCTTCGGCACAAATCAAAGGCATCGGCTTCTTCTTGTGAATTCGGATGTTGTATAATATCAACATTTCCTCGGCGTAAGTTGGCGACGTCGGCTTCTTCCGGGAAATTCGGGACTTGTGTATCGGCGGCTTCTCTTCGGCGAAAATCGGCGGCGTCGGCTTCTGGCAAATTACTTGTAGTTCCTCTTTTCGGGATCGCTCTCCTTTTCGTAGATGGGCGCAATGACATTGTTTGAGTTTTTAACCCCACACCTGAAGTTGTAAACACCTTATTTTTATTTTCCAAAATGAGCACAATTGCGTTCACACACAATGGCGGTTGTCAATAGACTAGACTAAGGGCGTCGTTAACGGAGTTGCCCAACTTACTTTCTTTGTACTTTGGGCTGGTGCGTTCAATGTCCTTTCGGTTGACGATCGGTTCCTACCAGTGATTTCTGCTGACTGAACTTGCGCCTCACACCATATTCTTTCATAGCTATGTCTTAGAGGAGAACCCCTCTAAACAGTGCTGCTAACCACCTTATTCTCCGTCGCTTCGTTGGCGCGCTATTTTAAAAGTCCCGGAACTTTTTGATCATACCTCGTATATGCATAGTTGATCTCGTAAATGTGATAAAAAAAGCTACATAAATTGGTAGGACTAGGCGGTATAATCCATGTGTCGAGGCCCTCATTGCCATGTATTATAGCCCTGACAAAAACCGAAACTCCCCGTTTTAGATAATTGAGATGTGCAAAATCGTAATGGAAAATTTCCCCAAGAAACGCCGATATATCAAATATTGTATTCCATATTTAATGCTAGAGTTTAAAATTATAATATTGTTAAATATTCAAGAAATGACTGTTCTTAAACAAAAACCCTGTATTATAGTACACATACAAACATCCTATTAGATTACTTATATGTGTGTCGTATACTTGTTAAATAAATTCTATGCGATAAATTATTAGAAAATTAATTAATAATATAATAGGGACATTATATTTATTGATTTATCGAAATCAACCTACGGCTATTGCGATCACCATAATATTTTCATTATCACCCTAATTCTACTCTGTACTCAAATGTGTACTAATATAGTCGGTCTGTGTAGGGCGGGAATCCATACCAAGAGCTGCCGTACTTACTCGTACAAAATCAAAATAGAAAACGGATAAAAAATCTATGCTGTCTCTTCGAATTGAATATTTCTATCGAAATATGAATAAACCAGATCATCATAACTGATTCATGATAAAAATCTGCATCGACAAGAGCCACATCCGCCATTTCGCATACTCGTGATAAGTTGCATTTATTAGATTTATTTGCACTCTGATAAAACTAAGAGCGGCGCCAAATTGAAACAGATGCGTCACTTCCTTTCAAACAAACCGCCTACAAAAGAAACCGTGCGCTTTTCCCATTCCAATTGCTTATCAGATTATAAATCGGAAGCGGCTCTCAGACGCCTAAATTTTTGCACGAATTCACTAAGTAGAATCAGCTGATATCAGTGTATGCCTGCCTTTCCGAAGCCGCAGCTCAGCACAATTACCTCAATGCATCGGAATAATCTCAGCTTTTCTGCAGCTATCGCCCAAGGTTAAAATTCACCTTGCTACCAAACAATTGATTTCGAATTTTAATCTAGTTTTCGCCACATGTGACCTCGTCATTGTCATCGCGTGTATTTCTTGGAAGAAAATTCAATAGGTAGCTAGGAACATGCAAAAAATGCATCCACTTGAATCGAATCTAAGTACTTCTATCTTCATACATGTAGTTGGCAGCGATACGAGGCCTTGTGCGTGAATGAATCGAAGCAAGTGCGAAAGTTTATTCTGAATTCATTATCTATCTATAATTAAGCGCATTGTAAACCATGTGCGTCGCAATCAGTGTGCTACTGCTTCTGACGTAGATAATGTTAATATAATCTGTTTTCTTATCGTTGACCAGTTTGTCGAGAACTTGTGCTGAACTTTATCTGGGCAAAGGTAGAAACCTTCACTTAGTCAGGTTTATAGCGGGCTTACACAGTTATGATAAGTTCGGAGCATTTACGCCTTGCGAATTAAATGAATCACTAGGTTAGCTGCAGACTTTGATAAATAGATTAATTTCTGCACTGTTACGTACACTTTGTGCTGCATTTTTGTGGTGCAATAGCTCCAACATTTGATTTTTGGATCATTCACTTGAGTTCAAGCTATTCAGTTTTCAATTTTATTTGATTTTTAAAATTTTTTTATTTATTTTAAAAAACTAAAAAAGAACACAGCGGTGTAAAAAAAAGTACCTAATTGTACTTGCCGAAAATGCGAACCCGCCTGATGAACGGAAATCCGTTGAGACACTCAGGTGACAGCACGACGCTTTTAGAGTGTCTAAATAAATGAGAAAAAATAATGCTGACGGTACTACATGTGTGTTGAAGCTTACAATCGATTCGCGAAAAATGTACACGGCATGAGGTCGCAAAATATGGAATTTAATGAAAGGTTAATGAAATTTGAATCTTGAAAGTAATAATAGGCTTTACAGTAAATTTATGCCAATTCGTAATTTATGTGCCCCTTTTTTGCCATAATGCAGAGCGTGATTGCGTTCTTTTGGTGCAATAGCATCATAAGCGTATCACAATTTGGTACTACGCACGAATATAAAATTGAATTAATATTGCTATTGCTTACTATCTATGTGCTTAAGGGGGTATTCCGGTCTTTCGGTTTGAAAAAATCGAAAATTGTTTTATTGCATTTTCTTATTCCACTATGATCATATAATCTTGCTTTAAAATTTTATCGCAGTATCTGTTTTCGTTTTGAAGTTATTCGCATTTCCACCACTATCATCTCTGGAAAATCCCTGGCACGCTTGAGGCGAGAGTGTTTGAGATAAAACTTTAAACGCGATTTTCTCAAAACCATCTTTTCTCAACTTCTTGACAAGATTTCTCGAAAACGGTCTTACAGAATTTAATGAGTGATATATCAAATTATTTGCTATGATTTAAGAAAAAAGCTGAACTACGATTGTGATGATACAAAACAATTAACTATAATTTTTAATAAAAAAACTAAAAAAAAAACGGAAAAATTAGAAAAAAAATTTGTTATCAGCTGCCATTTTTTAACGAATAATTGGATATTGATAAGCGTAGTTCATCTTGTAACGGGTATTTTCCTGAGTAAAATGACACCTCATTTGCTAATTTCAGATAATTCAAACGGACGCAATCCTGCCAAGATTGATTTTCAAAGGTCAACTTCAAGCCCTCATAGTAACAACAATTTTCAACTTTTTTTTTGAAATCCAAGTTTTTTCTAAAGTTTAAATCCTGCAATAAACGCAAAATAAAACCATATCCATTGAGTATTTATTTTTATGTATTAAAATTCATATTGAAATAATGAATGATTATCGCGTGAAAAACCGGAATACCGCCTTAAGTCGATAAATATTTTTTTATGTCTCCTGTGGAATTTGGCCAGTGTATTAGGCTGAATATTTGTGATAAAAAATCATGCTGTAACCTGAGAAAGAAGGCATTGGTAAATACTGCAGTTAAATGAAAACTAAACTTTTTTTAGAATGTCGATAGGAATACTGAGGTAATACTTTAAGGTGGCCGTATCGTGTGATAGCTGATCTTTTGCATCTTTTGTAGACAGAAAATAACCATGAAAATAGACCATCTTGAAATTTTTACCATACATTTATTAATACTTATAGAGCCACTATATATTTTTAAAGCATTGGTAGACGGACAGCAGCCTGCCATCAAAACACTTTAGCGTTCCAATCTGAGGAATAAAAAATGTCTTAGCACTGAAAATTCTTTTTTTTCTGAGCGCTTCTTTTATTTTATTTTATTTTTTATCAATTGCTATTAACATTTTTATTTAAAACGCTGGCTATGTTTTTAAAATATTACACTGAAAAAACACATGGCGCCAGACGCCATAGTTCATAGACTTCTGGCGCCATGTACATAGTCGATTTCGCGATTGTGATAAAATATAGCGCCACACGCCATAGTACATGGCGAAAAATACATTGGAGCAGACGCTATGCTTATAGCCCTCCACGCCTTGTAATCTAGTCCTCCACGCCATGTACATGGCGTGGAGGACTATAATACATGGCGTGGAGGATTATAGTACATGGCGTGGAGGACTATAGTACATGGCGTAGAGGACTATAGTACATGGCGTGGAGGACTATAGTACATGGCGTGGAGGGCTATAAGCATAGCGTCTGCTCCTATGTATTTTTTGCCATGTACTATGGCGTGTGGCGCTATGTTTTATCACAATCCCGAAATCGACTATGTACATAGCGCCAGAAATCTATAAATTATGGCGTCTGGCGCTATGTGTTTTTTCAGTAGTCCTTTAATATTGAAGTAAAATGATAGTAAACCCACGAGAATCCTTATCGGGTAGATAATTTGAAGTTGGTAAAACTTTATTCAATAATTTATGATCAATGCATACGAGTGAAAGTTACGAATGCCACGACTACTCCTAATAACATTCAGATACCTACTCAGAACTAGATTAACTTATAGCTTGGTTTGTAGTCCCTCACAGTGTGGCCAGATATTTGCGAGAAAATATAGCCCAATTTCAAATTTTTCTTTTCTTTTTCTTTCTTATTTGTAGCCCAAAAACCGACACAGCAGATTTATAACTAAATTAATTCATATAAGCTGATTAAACTATAACATTTAGATCCGTAAAATTCGTACGAATTAACATAAAAGCTCTAATTGTAGCACAGAAGTCGTTTGAAACAGTAAACATTTTCTATAGTTGACAGATAACATTTTATTTACAACGTATTTGAAAAGGGAAAAATGTGAATAAATTATAAGAACTGTGTGGAAATTTTAGGAAAGTTCTTGAAAAAATAAGTGTAGAAGGGCATTTATTTTTTCAAGGGCTTTTTTAAAATGTTCACACATAAAATAAAAGCTTGCAAAAACAACTTGCTCTGGGTGGCACGAAAATTCAATTAGTATAAGAAACAGCCTTAATGGCTAGAAAGGCTGAATATTTTATTTAAAATCTAAATATTATATCCGATTTCATATATTCAAAGCTATGAACGCAGGTTTTGAAATAAATTATGTTTTCGATCAGACGCTCAGCTGTTAACATTATGTTTAAACGTTTAAATACTTTCAAAAGGAGATATACGTCAAACAATTTCACTTGTGGGTCTTCAAGCGACGTTTCGCGAAAAATTGAAGTGAGCTTTGAAATAAAATGAATAATTGTTAAACATTGACTTTGGAATGACTGCAAATACACAATCGGAATTAACGAAAGCTGCTATGGTTTCTTCGGTTTAAAATGAAAAAATTCATCATCAACCTTTAAAAAAAGTCTAGCGCATCAGAACCGCTAGAAAACTAATTTTCGAAGAAATTGTCTTTGAGTGACAAAAAAATGTGGGAAGACGTAATACACTTTTTTGTGCAACCATTCCTTATCTCAAGCAACAAAACTCAACTATAACACAAATGATGAAAATGTTCAGTGCTGGCAACACTTTCCGAACGAAGCAGCAATAAGTTTACCTTAATAAGCTCATACTTAAATCAACTTATCCTTTGAATTTCGTTCTCGTCGGAGGATTTCATCGAAAGTTTTAGCGGTTAAACGTTGTTTGAGGCTGCCATCCGAAAAATGTTCAAAACTCGGAAAATTTAAAAATTGGTTTCTTATTTTTATTACAAATGCTTTGCATATGAGAATGTAATTTGAAGCATCTGTTGGTACAATATTTACGAAAATGGCTAAAGCTGGTTACCCTGTGTCAGCAGCAAAGCAAAATATATACCAAATCTGCTTCACGTTAAGTAAAACCCAACCAGTAAATTTCGTTTCGATTGAATCACTGCTCTGGAAGTTATACGGGTGAAAAAAATTTTAGGGTTGCCACCCCCTACACTTTTCAAAATTTTGAAGCGTTAATATTTATTGTTAATTTTCATTGCAGGATCATTCCTATTTGCAAATCTAATGACATAATCGCTCAGTAAAGAAATTCCAAAAAGAATACAAAAATGGTCATAGCTGGCAGCGCTTTCATGATTTTTGTACGAAATTCCTAGGACATTTGGTTCACATTAAAGTCTATTTACTGCATGAATTCATTAATCATTTTGATTTCATGACTGGACCGGAAGTTCTAGGGAAAAAAGCTTTATTTTGCTGAGCAAATTTGCAAGGTTTAGGAGACAAAAATCACCATAGCTGGCAACTCTATTCTAATTTTTCAGCCAAATTTTCACCTAATGTTATCTAAAGTAAGATCCAAATATTGTGTGAATTTCGTTTAAATGTGATGGCTGAATCGGAAGTTATAGGCCAAAAAGCTGTTTTTTTTCTCAGTGATTTTTCAAGATAGTACCACTGCCACAGGGTTGCTTGCATTTCAAAATCACTTCTATCATATCTGGTCCTAGTTAATACCAACATGTTCTGTAAATTTCATTATGATCGGATTATCCGTCGTCAGTTCTCGTGAACAGAACTTTCGAGTGCTGAAAATAGAGGTATTTTGGCGATGGGTTGCCGTCCTGTGCAAATCGGAATTTTCAAAATTTCAATTTGACATGATGCACAAAGGTTAAAATTTATCAATGATTTGCCGACTAATTAAGTAGTTGCTAAGCCACTGACAAAACTAACGGAAAAGTTTGAATACACAGTGTCATGGGTTTGTCTCTTTTACACAATCGACGTAACTTTAGTGGCAAAATTGCACTGCGAAGAAATTCGTCCGAATAGCGCCATTTTAAATCAATCTTCATGAATTTATATAAAACATAATGGATAAATGATTCGTTATTATTTAATTGGTGTGTACAATTGAATTGAATATTATATCAATATATATAATTTACATAATTAAAGCTTTGCAAAATATGATCTAATATTCGGACTAAAGGCATTTTATATGATTGATAGTTTCCATAATCTGGCGTTAGGGGGCGGTAGGCGCTAACCGGGCGCCGGCCGTTACGCTTCGAATCTGTAACTGGTCTAGTTCCTAAACAACTTCTGCGCCCATTATGAAACTTAGCAAGGATTATTTATACACTATTAGTTATTTGTAGAAAAAAAAATTTTAAAAAAATTAAATGGTCGAACTTTGTGAAATTCAAGTTTCAAAAATTTAAATTATTTTCCCCCCTCCAAAAAATTGTTTTCTAATACCCAAAAATGCATTTAATAAGCCCATTATATGAAGCATCAGCTCGAGTGCTTTATTTATTTTATTGCTACTTTTTTAATCTGGATAATTTGGTTTGAAATAGCGTATACCTGCCGGTTAGTCAAATTTTTAAAGCTCTCTAGCTCGCTTACCAGGCTTAATACTGTAAAAATATTTTGCATCTGGATCGAGAACATATATACATAGGTATAACATAATCAAATATTACTAAAATCGGAAACGTCAAAAAATGTTTACCGCTTCACGTGGAATGCCCCACAGAGCTCGAACTGAACTCCATTGAGTAATTAAAATTTGACATCTAGAATTTTTTACATTTATTGGCTGATTAACCTAGATGATTTTTTTCGCCTGAAGACGGCTAGGTCCGGAATGCTGCGACCACTAGCCCAAGCACAACATATTGGAATTGTGAGACAAAGAAGTCCGAAGAAGAAGTAGTCGTGGCAAACTCTACATCATATGGCGTTAGCCAAGATGCACCACAAAGAGGCAATACAGTTCCAAAAGGAAGACGTTGTTTTCGGAATGGAAGGATATTCTTTAGCTTTTAATTAAATAATGCGCTACTTATGAATTGTGTCGTAGCAAATTGCTCTGAATAGAAAAACAATGAGTACGAACATGGTCGTCATATAGAAGGCTGGTCGCAAAAGCAATTAACTTACCAACATGGCGGGCTTAATGTACCTTTTTTCGACCAATCGACGTACATTTCTCGACCAATTTGACTAAGAAAAGTACATTAGTACATGTCAGATTGCAAGTCGCGACCGGCCTTCTATATTACAGCCAGGGTACGAACGAAAGCTACAAATCAATTCAATGCTTCATGGAACTTAAAAATCAGCTCAAGGAATATAGAAATGTACCTTTTCTTCAACACGCAGCAATTTGGTCGTATTTCGCATCAAACATTTAACGACCTGTTGAAGTTTAGAAACATTAGTCTTAAAGTGAAATTCAGCGTTTGTAATTTTCATATACGGGGCATTTCACGTGAAGCGGACAACGAAAAAATATCGAGGTTCTGGATTTCGTTCATATTGCGCATAATGGTACTTCTAGAGGATAAGAACGTGGATACACAATTTTCAGTTTCTATGAGATTTAGTTGGCGAGTTATGGGCTTTTGAAAAATGGATGAAATTGATGAAAGGTTTTTTTGGAAGCGGATTCTAGGATTAAAAAAAAATCAAAAAAACCTCAAAAATACTGATTAGTGTAGAAAATTAACTGTTCTTTTTAATTTTGAAATTAGATTTGAAAACAGGATCTAAAAATTTGTGTGAAACCGGAAGTAACAACTTCAACTCGTTTTTTGAATAATTTGGACCAGGTTAATTTTGCTTATTTTTATGGCAAAATTTCTTATTTTATCATAAAAGTTTTAGAATGTGGCTGCCAGTAGGTTAAGAGGTAGGTGAATTTCAATACATACAAGTCGAATTGGGCGTGGTACCGAGAGCTTGCTTACGACACCTAGTTGGCTCAAAAATTAAAATTGATATCGAATTGGGATTAATAGCGCCATCTTTTAGTTGAAAAAGGTTTTATTTTCTCATAAAAACCTATTTAATATACGTACAGTGGTGGCCAAATAAAATGCGACATCTGCGAGTATAAATGATACGAACTGGTGTTTAGGAATTTAACTGTTGTGTTACACGTCAAATGTAAAAATAACAGAAACAAAAAAAATTGTTTGTGGACAGTACAGCCACTTCTCCGTTTTATGAGCAAAAGGATCATTTGCGCAACAAAAAGTGTTGAATTGAAAATCATCCATTATTTAGGATTCGTAATAGGAAATTTGAAGGAAAAGTACTAGTAGGGAGGTAAAAACAATATTCTTTATTTAATTTAACAGAACTAGTATTTCGTATTTCCTCCGCGAGCCCGGATCACAGCTTCAATCCTTCTAGGCATGGATTTTATCAAAGACTGGCAGTATTCGGTGGTTATGTCGTCCTCCCAAGTTTTTTTTGATGACGTTTTTGAATTTCTCTTTGGTCCTGGGTCTCCGACTCGTCAGTTTTCTTTTAAGTTCCGCTCAATAATTCTCGATTGGGTTCAAACCAGGGCTGTTTCCTGGCCACTCCAGTGTCGAAATTCCCCTTTCTGCGACAAATTCTTTAACCTATTGATAATCAAAACAATTTTTTTAAGTTTTTGTTTTTTTTACTGTCGTATTAAACTATTGTTTCTAAAAAACCACAACTTACCTTAAGAGCGCGATGACATAGAGCAGTCATCTTGGAAAATCGGGTCGTAAATGACTGGGAAGAGCCTATCCATCGACGGGATCACATGGTTATCAATCACGCTGATGTAACTGATCGCATTCAGTGATCCTTCTAAAAACACCAAATCTCCGGTGCCGAAATAAGAAATGCAACCCCAAACCATGTAACTCGGAGGGAACTTGTTTCGAGGTACAACACAGTCTTTGTGCAGTTCCTCTCCGATTCTGCGACGTACATACTGGAGTCCATCGGATTGGCTCAGGTTGCATTTGGATTCGTCGGAAAAGAGTACTCTTTTCCAGTCATTTTCCGACCAATTACGATGAGATTTGGCAAAATTTAGCCTCGCTGTTCTCATTTTCACCGTTAAAGATGGTTTTTTCCGGGGTCGTCGAGCTGATAGCCTTCTTCTCGTAGTTCTGTCACTAATCACTATTGCCGTCGCTTCCTGGAAGTCCATGTGGACTTCCCTAACGGTTTTTTTTCGGCCACTCAGGCTTATGTTCTTGAGATGTCGGTCATCTCTCGCGGTCGTCTTTTTATTGCCAAATCCTGTTCCTGGTGTCCGCTCAAGAGATCCCTTCGCGTTTTTTTCTAAAATTCTCGCCACAGTCTCGTGGTGACAACCAATTCTACTGACTATAGCCCTGGTAAAAAGCTCTTTGTTGCTTATCATCACAATACTAGCTTTTTTTCACTGGATAGCTGTGGTGACATGTTTACTCGTCAACGGTCAAACTACACTGAACGAGTGATCGAAGCGGACTCTGTCACGATACCTGAACAAAAGACGAAAACATACGATTTTCTAGGTAATTTCGCTTGTGTGTATGTGTCGCATTTTATTTGGCCACCATTGATATGATGGCCATATAATATATATTTTGCCAAGCCATTTTCAATTTTCCGTTATTTTTTTAGTTATTTTTCAGCACTTGCAGTAACGATTACTTTTGTTGATAAGTTAAAGTGTTTTAATTGTGTGTATTATGTCTCCGTGCGGCTGTCCATGTTTCAATCCTTTCGATTTGAAATTTCATCGGAAGGTTAAAGACCTAAGAAACATTTCAAAAAATCCATGTTATATGTACGTATGTGGAAGCCGTATAAATAAAACGATCGTAGTAACACCTCCAGTAATAAATAAAAGAATCAGTTTAAGAAATGAGAATAAAAGTGTAAAAATTGTGAAATAAACTCATTTTCCATAAACAAGTAGTTTTTTTATTAAGTAAATTAGCATTAGCGATTTTTAATATTTTATGTTCTGTATGTAATTGATATAATTGATACATAATAGTTTAACTACAAATGTTTTGTTTTCACACTCACTAGCTGTCCCAATCAAGCTCCCGGAACCACGCTTCATACGACCTATGTGTATTGAAATTAACCTACTTCTTATATAGGGAATCCGATCCCGGGATCCCGGCTAATTTCTGGTCCCGGAAATCCCGGGATTGATAATTTATAATCCCGGGATTTTCGGGATCAGAAATTGGCCTGGATTCCGGGGCTGGGAGTCAAGCATAATCGGCAATCAAATTACGGCAAGACTCGAAAAGAACAAATAGAATCCATATTTATGAGAAAGCGATTAGCATGTAGGTTCACATCAAAATGCGTAAAGAATAGAGCAAAACAAACCGATGTAACAGTTAAGAAGAGAATACAAAGCGGTTTGTAAATAAATAAGTATGGACTGTTTCGCATTTAGTGCATTCGTTACTTCGAATGATTTGAGGAAATTAATACTAGCGAATGCATACACAGATTTACCAAATACCTCAATAACAATAAAAAAAAGTTGTGGGCTATGCAAGCAGGATAAAAGAAATTATAAAAAATGAGATAAGACAGGCTAGTATCTCAGGTGAACGGTTCAGTTTGACATTTGATGAGTGGACCTCGACTACAAATAGGCGCTACACAAATATTAACATCTACTTAGTGAATTCTTACTGGAGCTTGGTGCGAGTAAGGATATCAATGACAGCTGCAAACTACCTAGATATATTAAAAGAGCGTTTTGCTGAGTTTGATGTTTCTCTAGGAAAATACATTGTTACCCTCATAACTGATGGGCCAAATGAAATGCGAAAAGTAGGCAGGCTAGTTGATACAGAGCAACATATTTGTTTGGCGCATAGCATCCTTTTGGCAGTTTGCGATGTTCTCTATAATAGGAGGTCCATTCCAGATCAAAGAGTTGATGAAGCAGCTGATAATCTGGACGACGACCACAAAGATTTGGACGCTCCTGAATCAGCTTACTACGTTGAACCCGGTCGCCTGCAAGACACGCTAGATCTGACGAAGGACATCAGCACATGCACAAAAAAAGTTTGTAAGGTAGTTTTATATTTAAAAAAGCTCCAACGAAAAATAATAACGATCTTCAAAACTATGTCAAATCCGAGCAAGGCACTTAATTGTCTCATTTACTGGATTGTAAAACAAGATGAAATAGTCTCTTGACAATGCTCGAACGGTTTTCCATTTTGAAAAATAGTATACATTAATAGGCATGCAATATCCAGAGCGATTAAAAGGAACTGAGTTTGATTCGATTCAGAAACTTATTGAAATTTTACTCATTGTAAAATTGACTGTGAAGGCCTTAAATCGCAAAGATGCAAATTTATGCACTTCTAATACTTCATCAAGATTTTTATTTAAGCTGTTACGAGAAAAACGGTCCATTCTTGCGAATGCTATGAAAATTGCAAAATTGGACCGAATGTACTGAGCTATCTGGTATGCTAAGCTATCTCCAGAATCTACATTGTGCCAGCAAAAATTTACCAAGTGAAATAGAATCTCTATTTTGGAAACCAAGCAACGCAAAAATTTAAAAAAAAATACTTCAATGATCTAGATGCTGAACCCTTTGCTTGCTAGCCAAAGAAATGAGGAGAACCCAGTAGATACCCATATTGAATCAGAACAAGGTAGTCGTCAATTGATGCTACAAGAAGAGCTGCAAAGCATGAAAATTATCAATAATGAAATGCCGCAAGAAACTAATCTAATTCAAACTATTGCAAAAGAAATGAATATTTTCGAAAGTGGTGGCACTCGCATAGTTTGGAGCAGTCTTACCAATATTTATCGTCCGTTTCCTCCGCGCCCAGCATCGGGAATAAATTTAGAAGCAGGCTTGGAGACGATACTTTGGATACTTTGCTATTGCTTCAATGTTACTTCCGAAAAAACCAATAAAACTTTGGCAGAATTTTTATGTGTTGAATATTTTATATGTTAAGAGTTGTGATTTATTGCTGTGATTTTTTGTCGTGATTTGTTGTTGTAATTTGTAATAGTTGTAATTTTAAATATTTGTCTTCATCCTGTCAACGTCTTGGATAATTAAAATTATTTTTATTTGCATCAATTAAATAAATTAGTAATTATTCAGTAACACATTTTTTTTATACAGTTTTGAGCTTACCTATTGTTGTAGTTTTGAAATGATGGCACATAATAGAATCTGTTTATTAAAAACTTGACTTATTTTGTTGTGTTATATTTTGAATCTCGAATCCCGGGATCCCGGGATTTGAGATTTTTTAATCCCGTAATCCCGGGATTGAAAAAATGGTTCGGGATTGGAATCCCTATTCTTATACTACTGGCCATCCCATTCTAAAACTTTAATGATAAAATAAGAATACCTTAAGCTTTGTTTTGTTATAAAAATAAACAAAATTAACCTGGTCCAAATTATTCAGAAAACGAGTTGAAATTGTTACTTCCGGTTTCACACAATTTTTACTTCCGGTTTTCAAATCTAACTTCAAAATTAAAAAGAACAGCTAATTTTCTACACTAATCAGTATTTTTGAGGGTTTTTAGATTTTTTTTTAAATCCTAGAATCCGCTTCCAAAAAAACCTTTCATCAATTTCATCCATTTTTCAAAAGCCTATAACTCGGCAACTAAGCCTCATAGAAACCGAAAATTGTGTATCCACGTTCCTATCTTCTGGAAGTACCATTATACGCAATATGAACGAAATCCAGAACCTCGATATTTTTTCGCTGTCCGCTTCACGTGAAATGCCCCATACACGAAAAAAAACTATAGTACACTTTTTAAAAAACAATCAGCTACATGAATTGTTAAAGACGTCTTCAATGTAAAAATGCATATCTCTATGCAAACAAATTTCGGCTCTGGTTCAGCCTTGAGTCAATCACAGCATTTTAATTGCATTAATTTGACGGTTGCGACTAATAGGTTGGGCGTTCCGAGCCGCCTTTAGAGCGGTCGCGCGAAGTGATTTATTTGTTCGTAGCTAGCAATTATGAAATCAAATGCAGCGCAGCCAAATCTTTGCAAGTCGAATATTTTTTAGGGGCTATCATTATCTTCCTCAGCAGCGATGCATACATCTGGACAACATATGTGCCCGCTTGTATTTGAAATTGAAACTAAGTGTTCAAGAGTCATTGAAATCTAAGATTCTTCTGTGGTTCTGATGCGTAAGTTCTGCGGGAGATTGAAAATGATGAGTGGCGTGGTAGAAAGTGGTCCAGTGCAACGTAGGTGGCGAACTGTATTCTAATGTATGTTCGTTGTGCCAGATCAAAAGCACCCACGGCTAATGATTGTAATAAGAGCGAATTCCGCATACCAATCATATACTTAGACGGATACAATCTATATTTTTAGATTAATCCAAATGCAAAGGAACAAAAAGCTTTTCAGAAAATACATGAGGAGAGATAAATAATTTTTAGAATCTGAAACTTTCTTCCTGAAAGCCCATCGACCAGCCCACTTTTCCCAAACGCAGACAAGATGGCTTTGTTTATCCATTGTTGATCAACACTAAACTTTCACATCCGCCAAGCGTTCTTGGAACGATCTCAAGAGTATTACATCAATAGCGAACTGTTTAAATTTCCCCTAATTTCAATCGCATGCTATTTATTCGCTGCTTGAATAGCGCAATCCGGCAATAAATCTACAACTTGACCATCTCGTCTGGAACATCGTAGCCATTGCTACTCTCAACGAGTGGCCTTATCACGTCTAATCTTGCATTTGCATAGAGCTTCCTCAGTTATTCAATCAGAAATCATAAGTCCAATAGCGGAGGAGTAGACACAGAACTAGATACACATACGTAGTTAGTTGTCATTCATGGCGATTCCGTTTGTTGCAATAATTTTTCATGGCAAGTCGCAGAGACTGTGGATTCTAAGTATTACGAGTACAATTCCATAAAAAGTCAGGGAGGCTGATGTAGCATTTTGCGGGCTTGAGACTGCTCGTAGATTTGATCCAAATTACCACTGTCATTAATAAAGCACACTGAATAAATGGAACCCAAACATTGTTGCATCTGGATGTAAAATAGATCAGGCTACTCTACTCATGTAAATATTCGCTGGCGGCGGAAAGGAGACTTAAACTCATCCAAGCAATTCTGCAGACTTTTCCACCATAAAAACTATAATTAATATAAACAACATTGCCAATAAAATCTAATGACGAAAGCCCCCAGCAATATTGAATATGACAAAATTTTCTTATATCATCATTTCCACGTCAATTTGTTTACTGTACACAAAGATTATTTCGTGCGTTGCCTGTTCCACATTCCACTTCAGAATCCGTTCACCTTCCTCGCTTGGCTTTAGATAAAAAATTCGTAAAGTTTCCTTATCTTCAATGCTAGTACGTACTCCGCGAATGTTATGATAACGAATTTTGTATTAGGCAAACGACTCGCAACTGTGAATATGATAAATCATTCATTACCGGGAGATAGGAATTTCAGTAGTTCCGTTTCGTAAACTACTCGTGTATCGGTAAACATTTCTTTATTGTCTTTGGTTATTTTGGTTATTGCGAATCATACAAATATGGGTAAGCAATAAGCCTCTGGTGAAAATGTGTATTTGAGAAGTTTAAATGTTTTTATTTTATTTATTTATTTATTTTTATTTTTAAAGAATTTCGTCTAATACAGACTAGTAGTATTTACAGATTTAAAACTTACAACAAATCAGTCAAAATGGACTGTTTTTGGCTAAGCTCTTTTTCAAAGAAGGTAAAGATAAATTAAAATCAAATTGATGGTAATCATCGTTGAAATTTCTTTTGATGGACGAAACGGGCTCATTAAAGGCGTAGTTGGTCCGATAGACACGGACAGATAAAATGTTGACTTGTCTCATTCTGTGACCCTTGTCATTGAGGCCAAATAAACCTAAAAGGCTTTCACATGAAATGTTACCCATGAGGATCTTAGCAGTAAAGATAGTTTTGAAATTTTCACGTCTCTTGTTAAGTGTATTCATGGCCAGTAAGTTAAGTCGATTAATGTAAGGAGGCAAGCGAAGAGGATCTGACCAAGCAAATTCACGCAAACAAAACCGAACAAACTTTTCTGAATGGACTCGATACGGTCCACATAAACCTGCTGATAAGGCGCCCAAACTATACAAGCATATTAGTATTGGTCTTACTAACGCACAAAAAAGATTCTTAGTAAGATGTATGTCATGAAACTCTTTGGATCGCCTCCTCACAAAACCCAAGGTAGATGAAGCTTTTAATAAGATGGCATTAATATGATCGTCAAAAATAAAAGAATTGTTTAAAAGTACTCCTAAATCGAGTACTTTGTCAGAATATCTTAAGGGAATACTATTCAAAGAGTTTTCAAAGCTCAACGGTCAGCTTGAAGTTCCAAGCAGTCGTGAATATTAGATACCTTTTTAAAAATTTTGACGTCATCAGCATATAGTAAAATTGATGAATGTTTCATTTATATATAAAAGAAAAAGTAGAAGTCCTAAGTGACTACCTTGAGGAACACCAGATATGACAGCAATTTCAGATGATAGGGCGCCACGGAAGGATACGCATTGGGTACGACATTCCAAATAAGATGCTATCCAGGAAATAAATAGCTGAGGAAAGTTAAACGAGGACAATTTACACAATAAAATGGAATGATCCAGCTTATCAAAAGCCTTCGTGAAGTCAGTGTAAATACAGTCTACCTGAAATCCTGCCTCGATTGATGGGATAACAATATTGGAAAACTCAAGCAGGTTGGTAGTTGTGGATTTGCCTTTCATGAAACCATGTTGGAAAGGAGATAATATAGATTTACTATGAAACGCCACAACATTGCTGATTATCGCTTCAAATAGTTTAGCAGCACATGGAAGTTTTGCGATATGACGATAATTGCCTACAACATTTCTATCGCCTTTTTTATGAATAGGTGTGACAATTGCGTATTTCCAACCACTAGGAAAAATACCGAGCGACAGAGAAAGGTTAGGTAGGCAAGGATAGGAGATAGGGAGGAGATACAATATTTTAAGATAGCATTAGGAATGCAGTCAGGGCCTGGTGTCAAATTATTGTCCAACTTGCTAGAAAACGCTAAAATGGTATCTTCCTCTATAAACAAGTCTTTCATTCCCATAGAAGATGTTGGGATCATTGTCAAGTTGTCATTATAATTATTACTATTAGTAGAAGGTGCCGTATTATATGCGGTACGGAAATGATTAGCGAAAATATTGCTAATAGTTAATGGATCGGAAATGGCCATGTCGTCTCAGTTAAACGTGGTGGGATACCCATCATGGTATCTCTTGGAATTAATAAAATTCCAAAACCTTCTAGGCTGCTGATGAAAAGTAGAATTAAGATTTCTAAGGTGAATTTGGTAAGAACTTTCGACCTCGGAGTGATAAATATTCTTCAACTCTACAAAAACCAAAAAGTTAGAAACAGAACGAGACGAGCAATATCTTTTCCAAGTTTTAGATTTTAAATTTTTTATATGGCGTATTGCCTTTGATTTCCATGGAACTTTATTGCAACTGTTAGGGAAAGAGACTGGTACAAACCGGGTAAAGCATCCAAAAAGAATTGAATGAAAATTGTACACTGCCTTAACTGCCTTAATAGGTATTGACAATTGTTTGTAAATAATTCATATTGCTTCTTTCTTTGGTGATTGTCTGAAGTGAGTTTCTTTTGTACAAACCCTTCCAAGGATATTAAAGTAAGACTAAAACGAATGCAATTGATGACAGCTCAATCAACTTCTAACTCTACACTCGCATACGTTGATTGTCAATGAAGTAACTTCTAAATTCCACCTCTAGACCTGTCAAAAGCAGTAACGGAACTAGATAAGCAGTAGCGCGACCTGCCAGTTCTTTTTCTTTTATTTATATTTGACTATAAATATTTTATCTGCGTACATATAAAAATATTACCCAAGCTGTACAAAAAATTGCTCCCTATCTATTTAAAAAAGTGCATTATACATACATTAGGTTAGGTTAGGTTAACGTGGCTGCCGATCTTCAGAGGCCTGACGACCAGCACACATAGGCACAGGAGAGGCCCGTTGTGATACCACAATATTTTAGTGACTCTCTTCTACTCACTAAAGTCAGGAAACCATTTGCTTCCTTTGAGAAACCGGACTATCCCCTTTAGCTTTACTAGGGAGAGTTCCGTCAGGTTTGAGAGAAAGGGTGCACCAAGTGCCGCCAGTCTTCTCCTTGCCAAAGCCGGACACTGGCACATGAGGTGTAGGACGGTTTCCTCCTCATCCTCAGAGCCACAGCTCCGACAGAAGTCATTAAACTCTACGCCCAAACGTTGTGCATGCCGTCCTATCAGGCAGTGGCCCGTTAGAACGCCCACAGTGCAACGAAGGGCGCTTCGAGTTAAACCTAAAAGCTGCCTGGTGCGATGCGCATCCATGGATACCCAGGACTGCCTTGTTATCACACAGGAAGATTCATCTGCCCAGGACTTCTTAGCGTCCTCAAGATATTTTTGCCTTATGGCCAGTTTGACCGATGTCATCGGTATACCTATTGAAAAGGAGCAAGAGACCTCGGGTAGCAAAGTTCCAAGCCTTGCTAGCTCATCGGCCTCACAGTTGCCCTGAAAACCCCTATGTCCAGGTACCCAAATCAATTGAACAACCGAATGTCTCGACATCTCCCTAAGAGATGCACGGCATTCAGCAACAATCTTGGACATTGTACAAGGACCAGCAAGGGACATAATAGCCGCTTGGCTATCTGTGAAAATACCAATATTGACCCCGAATATTCGATTACACAGAAGCCATTCGACTGCCTGATAAATAGCCACTACCTCCGCCTGAAAGACACTACAGTGGTCTGGTAGACGGAGGGACAGCTTGAGATTCAGCTCATCTGAGTATACACCACTCCCAACTCTATTGTTTAGCTTTGAGCCGTCAGTGTACACATGGATAAGCCCATTTTCAAGGGTGATACCATCACACCATTCCTCCCTGCATGGAATGCGAGTTGTAAACTCCAAATCCAGTATGCATTGTGGGGCGATGTAGTCAACAACCGCTGGTGCGGGTACTCCCTCGGCCAAGATCCTCGCATGACCGAACTCTGTCCTATTCCATGCTGAGATACAATTTAGTCTCACAGCTGCAAGATTAGCTTGCTGTGAGATCAGTAGGTTGGTTGGAAGCCAATGTAGCAGCACAAACAGTGCCTTAGTAGGGGTGGAGCGGAGCGCTCCAGTTACCAGTAGTGCAGCCATTCTCCGCACTTTTTCAAGCTGCCGTTTGCAAGTAGCCTTAAGAGCAGCCTGCCACCAGAACGCCACCCCAAACAAAAGAACTGGCTCCACCACAGCAGTGTAAAGCCAAGCAACAGTACGAGGCTGCAATCCCCAACTCGCCCCTATGGCCCTTTCGCAGCAGTAAAGTGCGTTGAAAGCCTTCCGAGCTCTTTCTGCCACATTGTACGTCCATAGTAACTTCGAGTCAAGGATCAGCCCTAAGTATTTGACCTTCTGGCTCAAGTTAATGGAGACCCCATTCAATTTGGGTAACTCAAAATCAGGAACTTTGTACCTCCTTGTAAACAGCACTAGTTCCGTTTTATTAGGATTCACATTCAAGCCGCACTCACGACTGCAACGCGAAATTATGTCAAGAGAGTGATTTAACCTCTCCGATAGCGTAGATAAATACTTTCCCGACACTGAAACAGCTATGTCGTCTGCATAAGCAATCACTTTGCAGCCGGCACGGTCCAGCTTCCTTAGAAGAGTATTCACCGTGATGTTCCACAACAGGGGAGAGAGAACTCCACCCTGAGGTGTGCCTGTGCTGACTCCTCGTCTTACGCTGGCATTACCCAGCGTAGAGATTACAACTCTACTTTTGAGAAGCTGCACAATAAAAGCAATCAGCCGTTCATCCACATGCATTACCGAGAGAGCCTCAACAATTGCGTTAGAATTAACGTTGTTGAAAGCCCCCTCGATGTCCAGGAAGACAGCAAGCGTATATTCCTTTAGAGCAAGAGATTTCTCAACTTGGTCAATAAGGACGTGAAGAGCAGTCTCCACAGACTTGCCTTTGGTATAGGCGTGCTGTGACTGCAAGATCAACATAGGATCGGTTGATCGTTTAATATGGTAATCAATGATCCTTTCCAAAATCTTAAGCAGGACTGAGTTAAGACTTATTGGACGATAGTCCTTTGGCTTAACATGAGAGACTTTTCCTGCTTTCGGAATAAACACAACTCTAGTTTCCCGCCAGCTGGTGGGAACATACGAGAAGCGTAGGCAAGCGTTATAAATCTCCCTGAGCCATGGTAGCGATACTTCTATGGACTGCTGAACGTCAGCCGCAAGCACGCCATCAGGGCCCGGGGATTTAAACGGCTCAAAGGAGTTAATAGCCCACCTCAGCTGAGAGTTTGATATTCTGAAAGGTGGCTCTCTACCGTAATTTAGTTCCGTTTGGTGCACTGTCCTTATAGGGCAATAATTACCCGGGAAATGTGCGTCCATAAGAACGTTTAGAGTATCTGCACTCGAGCTAGTCCAAATGCCCTCAGGGTTCATTATGCACCCCATAGCCTTTGGTGTCGTGCTTAGGACCTTACGAAGGCGATTTGCCTCGCTGAGACTCTCTACATTTCCACAGAAAGATCTCCATGAGGACCTCTTAGCCTTGCGTATGGCATACTTAAAAGCCTTCAGCTTCGTTTTATACACCGACCAGTCATTAGATCTTTTCGAGCTATTAAACTCCCTCCTACATTCTCTCCGCAGGATGCTGATTTCCATACTCCACCAGGGAGGCTTAGGATTGCCTCTGGCCGGGGGTGGCTTACATGCTTCCCTAGACGCGGAGTTGAGAGAACTAGTAAGGGTGTCAACCGCCCGATCCAATTCATGGTAGCAGTCAATGCTCCTAGGAGCAGTTTCCAGTGAGGATCGTACCAGAGACTTAAATAGCTTCCAGTCCGTCCTCTTTCTGTTGATAAAGGCTGCCTGCATAGCAGAGCTTCGGCCAGCCACGTTATACGATATGTACCTATGATCAGAGAATGAGCACTCTTGTAGAACCCTCCAGTCACGGGGAAGATGCGAGTGCCGCCCACTAATCAAAGTAACATCAAGAACCTCCCTGCGGTTTGAGGTAAGGAAGGTTGGTTCACTACCAGTATTGGCAATAAAAAGGTCGTGGGCCAGGATGAAGTCAAAAAGTTCCTCACCTCGGCCATTAGTGTTGGAGCTACCCCATACTTCATTATGAGCGTTGGCGTCAGTCCCTAGAATAAGAGGCACACCAATCTTTTTGGCTTCAGCCACAACACCCTTGACAATGTTGCAAGGTGGGCTACCGCCATGATCGTGTGCCATGTAGCAAGAAACAAACCAGTATGGTATCTGGTCGATTTCCACTGCAACAGCCATGTTATCCCTGTCACTGAAATTGTGTAGTACAAGGACGTTTATGGTTTTCTTGACAAGAATGCAGACACGTGGCTCATGTAAGCCATCGGGTACCACTAGTCTGTATCCCTCAGTGCGTAACCCGCAAACCCGGTTTTTAGCAACCCATGGTTCTTGGATTAGAATCAGCTCCTCCTCTGTCCTAGACAGTCGGAGGAGCAGGGTAGCTGATGCTACTTTGGAATGGTGAAGGTTGATCTGCAATACCTTCACCATCATTTATTTTCGACGATGGTTAGATCCAGGTCCTCCCCGTCTGACATAGATGTCTGCCCAGCCTCTTCCTCTGCTTCCAGAGTCATGAGGTCCAGGCAGCCACCCAAATCGGAGGTAGTCCCGACACTAACCCCGTCTGCGTATAGGGATTCCACATCCGACTCATCCTCAGATGTCGCCCTCGAACATGTGTCCAACCCCTTTTTAGGTGGGTCCCCCGTCATGTTAGTCACCTGTTTAGGTTGAGGTTCCTCAGGTGTTGGATCTCCCGCAGCAGAGCTCTTTGGCCTGTCGCTTCGGTAGATCCGCAGGGCTAGTTTTTCGACCCCATACCTGATAATGCCTTTTCGGGCATCTAAGACCGGGAGTGCCTCTTCATTGATGATGAAGAGGGCCTCCCGCCGATTATCCACCGGCTCTCCAATTTTCGCAATCCTCCAATTTTCCGTTGGAAGATCCGGGTTGAAAAGCCGCACTATTTCCAGGACTTCCACTGGATCCGAGTGGAAACTTGGAATCCAAGTCCTGCATCTAGGCCGGCTGGGAATCTCATCCCTCTGCACCACCTTAAGCTTAGCGCCTGGCCAGAGGTCCCCCAGCTCGGAGATTGCCTGCTTATAAAAATCGGCTGATCGTTGGTCCCCACACGCAACCAGCCTGATTCCTTTGTACCAGCCCGCATCGTTCACCGTAGGTGGTGGACCCGAGCTGGCCTTCTGCAGTCTGCAGCAGACTCCAAATAAAGCCTGCCTGATCTTAAACCAGTTTTCGGGGGAGATGGTTCCATCTCCCTTGCTGGCATCAATCACGGCCCAAACCAGGCACTCTTTGGCCATTTCACTAAATGGCCGAGTTATCCCTGTAGGAGCCGTCACTACTTTCTCCTTTTTGCAGTCTTGTCTGCCCTGATTCATCTGCTCAGCCGACCTTTGTCGTTTCTGAGCTGAAGCTCCAGGGTGTAGAGGGAGCGGATTAGAGTGCTCCCCAATTTGTGATTTTGCCCACTGAAGGGACTTTTTGTCCTTGTCGGACATAGTGTTAGGAGGGACATT
Organism: Nemotelus nigrinus; assembly: GCA_947369275.1. Taxonomy (NCBI): domain Eukaryota; kingdom Metazoa; phylum Arthropoda; class Insecta; order Diptera; family Stratiomyidae; genus Nemotelus; species Nemotelus nigrinus. The sequence goes on from OX376374.1 coordinate 73,931,735, forward strand.
TTCAAACTTCCTCAGAACTTTGAAGGCTGCCCATACATACATTAGCCGTTGCCAAATTTCATTGTACCAAAAATTATAGACACTTTGCAAGCACTGATCGTTTTCATATGATAAGCATGCTATAATGAAAATAAGCATTAAGTGTCTTATTGTCTTAAATTTTGAAAATCGTGCGAGCGGTTACCCGGGAAGCATTCCTACCTTAAAACCTCCGGTGCAGTCACCGATCAAAGTGATTCATGATCTTCGGTAAAGATTTTCTGTTATACGGGACACGTTTGGTAGACCATGTATTTAAATTCTACAAAATTCTTTTACTCTTCTTCGTAAATGAATGTTTTTAGTGTTTCCTAAACGCTAGAGTTTTTCTTCAGTTTTCCTTAAGTTATGTTTTTAATTTTCTTTAAAAAGATAAACGTAACTTTTGCCCTTATTAGCCATCAGAAACAACCACAACATGATGTGTTCCAGATGATATCACGCGGCCATCTTGAAACTCTGCAACAGCTACAAGAAAAACAACATCAATCACTGCAACCATAAGAACAGCAAAACCGGCAACAGCAGCATGTTATAGAGACCTCGTGCGTACATATTTTGAATTTGGCTACTAACAGAGCAAGCCCTTCGACTTCTTCTGCATCATCTTCGATAGTAGGGTAGGTTAGGTAGTAAAAAGGGTTTCCGGGTACGCGGCTAGCATTAGGCCGCCAGTTTGGGTCCATTAGCCACCCTCCGCTGGCTTGTTAGAGCTGCCAAGTGACCGCTCCGCCAAACTGAATCAGCAGACTCAACGGTACTACCCATCTCTGCAAATCTCGAGGTGTTTATTATTTAAGGCCGAACAATCGCAGAGAGTGTCCTCTTCTATCTCGCACCTCTTGCATAAATTGCTGGATGTCAGTCCCATTTTGTTCGCATGAGATGCGGTAAAGTATGAGATGCGGTTGTCAGCAAGCCGACAGTCCCTCTCAAGGAATTTCTGCTGAGCTTGAGCAGTTTCTTGCTTTTGCTTGGATCAGGTGATGGCCATAATCTCTTGGCCACCTTGCAGTCCATCCTGCTTTCCCATTCGGACTTTAGTTTGGCCCATATGGCAAGATCTAGTTTGCTTGTGATCAAGTGACCGTGATAAAGTGATGCAGGGGCTATTGCCTTGATGCAGGGGCTATTGCCTAATATGCCTTGACTTTTCATTGAGAGCCACTCTGCAAGCGCAAGAGCGAGAATGGCTGCCCTGCTGTCGACGTAAATCGTCGTTGGTTTGGTTGATGTTCCGCTAATGGACTCAACTGCCATGCGTATAGCATATACTTCAGACTGAAAGACAGTAACATGGTCCGAAAGTCTACACCATAGGTTAAGGCTCAAATCCGTAGAAAACACGCCCGAACCAACTCCTGCGTCCGTCTTGGACCCGTGCGTGTAAATTCAAACGCAACTATCGGCAGTAGCTCCCTTTTTCTTCCAGCTTGCTCTTGTGTGTATCTTGACCTGGAAATCCCTGCCAAGATGTATCATTTTGCTCATGTGATCCGTGTCTTCTGCAACGAGCCTTAATCTTCTGCGGTATTCTGTACAAATACCGCTGTGGCCCCACTGATTTGAATTGTTCCACATGCCAGAACTGTTAGCGCGTATTGTCGCTAAGCTTGCGCCTCTAAAAATGAATCGATCCAGGCGCATAAGTCCCAAAATAATCTTTGCAGTTTTGTTAGCTCCTTGATGTTCGTTTTATTCTCCGCTGCCTTCCACCACACGATTGCTCCATACACAAAATTCGGCCCCACTAAACTTCGAGAGTAACACAGATATCTTTTGCTTGTGTACTGTGTCAGTTTAGGCTTTGTAGAGGACTATCGGAGTCCCAATCCTCATTTCCTTGCTTGGAAGTAATGGTCTCGCCACTAAAAGTATTTATATTACGGTTCTTATAGAACCACTGCTGAAGAAGTCTTCGCTTGCAGTAAAGTTAAGCTCGGATACACTCCATCGTTGCTAATATCGCTAATATCGTTGCTACCTCTATCATTACCAAATCTCCTCATTCTGCATCACTGTCAATGCTGGATCCTCAGATTTGCTGGAAAAAGATTGCTGACACAATAATGTTTACTTCAAAGTGTTTGTAAAAACCACCTCTAGAAATTTTCAACGAAGACCGGTCAAGAGAAATCGTACTTGTATTATCAGAACTTTTGGGACTTGAGGACCAAAACATATGGGCGGAAAATGTATTCGACTATCGCGTCTGACGACATTTATAGGCACATTACGGCAGACTGGGAATATCCAATAATGAAATTTTACTTCTTTATACTGTCTTACCTAAAGGTAGTGATCGCTCAGATTTATCTGACGGTGGATGTGTTTTAGTTGCAGTTTGCAATACACTTAGCGTGATCTCCTGTACTGACTTCGCGCCCTTTTCGTTCGTGTATCTGTTATTCCATCTACTGCATTACTTGTATCCTCAGTTTATTACCCATACAATAGACCTATTGTGGTGAATGAGCGTTTTTTACGGAGATTTCTTCGTTCCTTAAGATCTACTACCCCTCTTCTTTATTCCTTTACCTAGTGACATTAATATTCTCAGCTGAATATTTTATTTTTTATATCTCTATAGTAACATCCTCTTTTTCTCTCTTTGCTCTTTATTCAGGTGAATAATACTACTAATGCTAGCAATACTACTAATGTTAGTTGATTTTGTTTTTGCTAATCTTCCTTTATCGTCTGTTTGTTTATTTGCTGCTCTTTCACCTTATGTCAGTCCTGATAATCACCACCCGCCTCTCGTTATAGATATAGTTTCTTTTATTTTATTTTCCAAGAATAAAAATACATGTGTGCTGCGTTATAACTTCGCTAATGCGGACTTCACATCCATGTCCAATGAAACTACTGATATCAACTGGTTTGCTTTTTTCAGAGATCTAAATGCTGATGATAGTCTTTATATGCTCTATGCTATTTGGTCTAATCTTGTTTCCTGTCACACTCCCACTTTTCGTTGCAGAAGAGGTACTGATCTTCGTTGGCTAATTGTTGACGTGATTCGTCCTCTTATAACTAAATATAAAGCGCGTCGTAGATTTCAAAGCTCCGGCTTAGAGGCTGATCTTCTAAGTTGCAAAAATCTACGCTCGTGTGTTAAGAAATTGATTAGAGACGCGATGAGTGCTAGCATAGTCTTATTGAAGCCTCCATATCATCCACAATATATATAGGAGCTGTGTGCGAACTTCTTTTCTTCTACTATTTCTCGTAATGGTTCATTTTTCATTGATATTTCCTCTTCTGATATTAATATTTTTTGCGTGTTTCCAACGAACCCCTTAGAAGTCGAAGGTTTGCTTACTAACCCAGAGAGTAGCACCAGCTGTGGTCCCGATGGCTTACCGAATATCTGCAAAGTCACTGTCATCATCCTTCTTTCTGGAAATCTGCAAATGCTTTCATCAGCCTTAAACGCAGAGATTCGTCCTGCGCCTGCAGTTATCGCTCCATATCGCGTCAGTAAACTTTTCGAAAGGGATGTCTACAATAGAGCGTACCTGATAAGTGAGCCTCTTCTCACTTCTGAGCAACATGGTTCTATCAAAGGTTAGTCAACAGTTTCCAATTTATTTTCGTTCACTTATACTGTTGCTTCCGCCATAGACAAGCAAAGCCAAGTGGTTGTATTATGTGCAGACTTTACCAAGGCTTTTGACTCTGCGAACCATGACATTCACCTCTCAAAGCTTGATGGGCTCAATGGGACAATGATGGGTCAGCTCCGCTGCTGGTTTTCCTCATACCTTCGTGATCGTGCTTGTTTCGTAACGGTTAAATCTTATTCTTCTTCCTCCTTCTATTCTACTTCTGGTGTTCCAAAATGATCAATTCTCGACCCTCTGCTTATTCTCCTGTTTATAAATGATCGTTCTTCCCTTTTTAGCAACCTGTGTCTTTTGTATGCTGACGATCTGAAAATATTTAGGTTGATTGAATCAGAGAATGATTGTTCCCAGCTGCAGGATGACTTCGCTGCACTGGGCAACTGGTGCTGTGTTTTTTTTTTGTTGTAGATAGGCAAAAATATCTTCCAAAGATACTCGGGTAACAAAATCACGAGTTATGTAAGATTTTTACTTACTAAAAAAAAGTCCAGCTACAAGCCGCTAAGGTTTGGGTCGGGGTCCGCTTTCGCATTACTTCAACTAGGTCCTGCTTGCTCACTTAACGGTGCCTGCCTACTTCAGAATTTATCACAGTTTGTGGGTCGGTAAGACAACCCTGCTCTCGCTTTGCGAGCAATATTGTATCAACATATGTTGAGATTGTGCGCCAGTTATGTTCGTTACGCAGCATAGTTTCCACAATCGACTTTGGCGTGACCAAGCCGAACGTAGACTCGAGGCGGCTCCTCAAACTTGCCAAACGACTATAAACGAGAATGTATGGTAAGGATTATCGTACTCATCGATACAGCCGACAGTACGGTGAACGCATCTTAGCTATTCTTTTAAGATGCGTTCTGAAATAACCATACCTCATTGGCACAGGTAAAAATTTACCTCTCCGTGGCCACGGCTGACCCATAGGTCCAGAAGACCAATCAGTCTCGACGTCCAGCGACCTTTGTTGCTTGCATTCCAACGTTGCTGCCAAAGTTAGAGTGTTCGCGTACGTGCGTGCGCTAGAACCCCTATTCTGCCCGGCTCAGGAGCGTGTGAGGTACCCTTCTCTGCGCTCTCGCTCAAGCAGATCTATCGGGATTACTCCCGCTACTACCAGCAAGGCATCTTTCGACACAGTACGGTAGCTACTGGCTATACGCAGGGCACCTCTACGCTGGACGCTGGCTGTACGCGCTCTAAACTTCTTCGTTTAAAGTGCCTCCGCCCAAATTTGCGTGTGGGCTGCAGAAAGCTCCGTCTATTGGTCTATTTCTGGCCTGCTGTAATCTGCGCGCCAAAGCGATGCGTCGCAGTTCAGCCATTTCATTGTTCCGCCAGGAAGCCTGTCTCTTTCCACGGAAGGGTTTCCGTCAGGGCATTGACTCATCGCATACTCTGCGAATCAGTCCATAGCACTAGAGACTGTAGCTTCGACTGCTTCACGTGTTAGCGGGGCCCTGATGGGTGGAGCTTCTTCAGGCTCAGATTTATCGAAGTTGCCATCTCATTTCTGTTTATCCTCGCGGAGTTCCAACCAAGCGTTCTTCAGAATGAGCGGTGTTACTTGTGTCTGCTCCCAACCATGTAGAAGGTGATGTAGTTATGGCCACTACCTGTGTAGTCCTCCATCATCTTCCAATCACTCACGAGGGCCGCCGGTTCTTCCAATGCCATGGTGACATCGGGAATGGATTCGGCAACGCCGGGCCTTCGATATAGGGTGTGAGGCAATCGAGGTCCATAACCTCAATTTTGACTTTAGGGGTCATTAGCTTCACAGTCATATTGAAGTCCCTTGCCTTTTACAGCTGTTCAGATCGGGTCACGGAGCCTCATGTGATCATCCGACCGCGTGATTTCCAGTAAGCCCAAGAAATTCAAATAGAGTATTAACAATTCTTTCATCATATGGATGAAACAACTCTGATAATCATCGAAATCACCAAATTAAAAAAATTAAAATTAATTAAAATTAAATTTATTTATTTAACTCAGGGCAAGTTAGATTCTATGCATTCCATGAAGAAGAAAGCACTTAGATGGCTAATAACTTCTGACCGGCTCCATATAGACTCAATGGCCAAACTATACCTAAATTACCTTCTTCTTGCATATAGAGTGACAATAGTTATTATCCAGAACCGTTTCTAAATATGCGAATGACAACAATTTTTTTTATGTTTGCAGGTAAAAAATGTTATACGACCACGCTATTACTCATCTGAATTAGGAATTCGCGAAAAGTTCTTCATCGGAGTGATGACCAGTCAAGATAACATCAACACATTTGCAACTGCATTCAACCGTACCTCAGCCCATTTGGTGAACAAAATTAAGTTTTTCATCAACGCTGATAACGTCAAATCGAATTTCAAACTGAAGAACATTGTGGGATTTACAGACACTCGCGAGAATCTGCGGCCATTTCATATACTCAAATACATCGCTGATAACTACTTAGACGAATACGATTATTTTTACATTGTTCCGGACACGGTTTATGTTGACGCGCGAAAATTGAAGGCTATTGCGTTTCACCTGAGTACGACATTCGACGTGTACATGGGACGTAGATGTGAAAATGTGAATTTGGATGGATTCGGTATCGAAAGTGATCGGAACTATTGTGATTTAAATGCTGGAATCCTGTTGAGTAGCAGTGTGATTCGTAAGATCCGATCGAATTTAGACTGGTGCGTGCGAAATGCCGTGACAAATTTTCACAGTGTGAATATAGGGAAATGCGTCAAATACTCCAGCGAAATCATCGAATGCCAGGAAAAATTTCAGGTAAGTTGGTGGGAAGAGGGAGAGTTGGTAAACAGAACTAAAAAAAACTTAGTCCAAAGGTAGCAATATGATGTGTCTAAAAATTTTTCATGACAATATGGTGAACGATTGCTCATTCACGGTGAACGTAGATTCAGCGAAAATGTGTAAAAATTAATTTACAGCTTGATTAGAGCGCCATTCGTTTTTTTTTTCATTTGGCGACTAGAATCATGGGCTTTAAACTTTGTACTCAAACAGTAATGCACCATTCTGAAACTGGTTTTTCCTCGAACGAAGCAAAATAATTACATGTTTCAGTACATACAAATCTTGGAATGTTAGCTAGCAATCGCGAATTACTTTGAGTAAATTAATTGTTGAGTTCAATGGTAGAGGCGGCAAGGAGCACTTATAAAACTCAATGATTACAGATTTGGTATAAGCTCACATTTTAATTATTCTTGACCGAATCAAATATTCTAATTACGAGTGGAAAATATGGATGAAAAGGTGTAAGATTATGTGAAAAGAATATTATTTTATATGTTCTTAGACCATTTGAAGATAATTTGGGAGCATTAGACTCATACGCAATGTTTCTCTACTTAGGGTGCACAGTGACATCATCCTGGAACTCCCCATTCAATATCAAGCAAAAACTGTCCGAATAATACGCCGAATTCCTTGCCCTTCAACTGCAGTAGGCAAATTCAAGTATTTTGATCGCTTTTCTCGAACTACTAAAATTTCTTTACCCTGACGTTAAGAAATGGCGTCAATATCTTTAGAACCCTGTTTTTCGTATTTCTCGAATTTCTCTATGCATAACCTACAAATGTCCTTGCGAAAATATATGTCATCCAATGTCTGACTGAAGATCTATCAATAAAAGTCATTAAAACCTTTAGAACAACGCAATACAATGCAATCTATTTTGAATGAACAAGGGAATCATTTTTTGGGCAAAATTTCCTCGCAAATTACTTCTTGCTACGGTGTACTAATAATGTCTTCGTAAAGCAGCTATTTTAAACTAAAGTGATAAAAAACAATAAATTGTTGAAAGCAATTTGAAAAAGTTAAACATTTTTATTTAATTTAGAAACAAAAACTAATCTATTTAAATTATTCATTACAAAGTAATTAACTAAAAATAAAACAAATTCGACCATTTGCCTCCAATAATGTCTTCGTACACTTACGAAAAAGTTTATTAAACATCTTAAAAACTATGGATACATTTTTTGTTAATATTTAGTTTAGTTTAGCCTTTTTTTAATCACGGGTTTAAGGCGGTGTGGGGCTATATTCTACAAGTTTTTTTGCTTAGCTTGACTCTATTTTCGCCTATTTCTGCTGAAGAGCCTGTTTCAACTTAGGTTTCGAACTAATGTGATGAGTCCTCATCCTTTTTTTCCAGCATGTTCTCAATGTGATTGAGGTCAGGACTGAATCAGGAATGTAGTTTTACTGATAATAGACTTAAATTCGCTTTGCCCGAAAAATCATGTACAAATACACTTATGGTGCAAGGAGTAGATCGATATCTTTTACCCGTTGGCGGCCGCAGTAATTTTGGTGAGCTTTCAGGCCTACATATCTATAGAAAAAATAATTGGGAAAAAACAAGTATGCAAAAGGAAAAATGGTAATATGATACTGTTTTGGTTCATGTGATGATAACCTTTAAGTTATGACAGGTAGAGTGATTGTTCCGAAATTCGGCTACCCTGCTCCTAAAATTGGCCTGCTGCAATACTTTTTTTTTTGTGTATTCTAAAGGGCATCTAAAGTAAGTACAGTAGCTTTTATTCCAAATATTGCACTTTAGATCTCGTTTAAACAATTCGATTCTTGTTATAAGACAAAAAAACTCTAGCGCACCTGAACCGCAAGAAACACTAATGTTCGAAAAACAGTAGAAGAATCGGGCAGATTTTGAGTGCATATTCTACCACACGAGGTGCTTATTACAGCCAAAATGTTTCAAACACCACGTTTTACTTTGGTCTCAAGAATATATTATAACTCATATAGTGGAAAGGTGTCAGATATTACCACTGGCATGAATTTCAAAGTTTATGAGAGCGAAACACTTGTTAACTATATTCGTTATCAGTTGCTTATTTCACAAATCTTTGAAAGCAGCATCTCATATAACATCAATGAAGAAAATGCTTAGTGCCTGCAGCACTGTAACTGAAGTTGGTGTTTGGGGCTGCGATCCGAAAATTTTGCAGAACTTTGGGAATTGAAACATTGGTTATTTATTTTCATTGTAAATGTTTCCGGTATGAATACTAACTGTAAGCATTTATTGATACAGAAATAGCACTACAGACTCGTACTGGCAACCTTTTGCCAGCATCACATCTGCACCACGTTGAAGTTAACCTACCCTGCGAATTTCGTCTCGATCCGATGACTGCGTTCGAAGTTATAGGAGTATAAAAAAAATTAGGGTTACCAGCCGCAAAAATTTTCAAATAATCGAAAACTTAATATTTGCTGTATATTGTCACAACAATATCATTTCATTACCATTTGAAAATTTTACGATCAAATCACTTAAGAAAGATATTGCAATTAAACACAAAACCAACAATAGCTGGCAACCCTAGCATGGCTTTTCAATCAAATTTGACCTGAATAGTGCCTATAATAGGTTCCATTAAACGTATGAAATTCGTATTGATTTCATGACTGCACTGGAAGTTATAGGGCAAAAAGTTTTATTTTCCTGAGCGAATTTTCAAAACCAAAGACACAAAAATTACCATAGCTGGCAGAAACAATCGAATTTTGCAACCAAATTTATATCAAACACGACTTAGAGTAAGGTTCAGCTACTGTGGCAATTTCATGAAAATCTGATAACTGAATCAAAATTCATAGGGCAAAAAGCAATTTTTTTTTCTTTGTAATTTTTCAAGATGGCACCACTGGCACAATGTTGCCCACAATTCAAAATCGCTTCTATCAGACCTGGTTCTACTTAAGTCCAATGTATTCTGTAAATTTCAACTGCATCTGATTATTGGTTCGTGAGTTCCCGTGGACATAAGTTTTTGATGCTAAAAATATAGGTAAATTGAGAAAGGGTTACCGTTCTTGTCCGACATGAAATGTGCAAAGTTTTGATTTGACTGTGTAGATAAAGCTTAAGATTTGTATACAAGTTGATTTTTATTGCAAGAAACGAATTTTTTTTAGGAGATTCGATGGTTTGAATGTTTTCACTTTCAGTGCCTGCGGTTGCTACAGGGTTGCCAGCACGTTCATGAAAAACTACGCAAATGTGCAACTTAACAACATTTATATGTCCTGAAAGTTTCATCATGATTTAATAATCTTATAAAAAGTTATCACAATTCAAAAATTTTCGAATTTTCCCAATCTCATTTTGGGCGCCTAGCGCACACATAGGGATAAACATTTCAACAACATTATCATATTCAAATTTGAAACACGTTCAAAATTTATTACATAAACTTTATTTTTGCAAAAGTTTTTTTTTGACAGAAAAATAGGTATATTTAAAATATCACTAAAATGGCCGCCGGCACCAAAGGGTTAAAGATTATTAACTTTTTGTGAGACCTGGCACTATTTTGCA